>VDFB02193867.1:43726583-43786000 GCA_007258455.2 Sequoia sempervirens | reverse complement strand
TTTATGTTCATCTGAGTGAGCTAAGATGGGAATTAATTATATCTATCCTTACATTCTCTTATTTAATAAGGATTGGTTGTAGCTTGATCAAACCATTTGTGAATTTACCAGAATGTAGAATTAAGTGTTGTAGTTCTGAGAGAGATAATTGCATAATTTGTGAGTACAAGTGTTTCTAGCATGGTGGCATAACGTCTTTTGGTGCATGGGTGTGTTTGCATTCTGCATTTCTTGTTGTGGGTTAGCCCTTTTCTGCAATTTGGGTCTTGGTGCATTTTCACTGCAAGTACATGTGGGTCTTCTAGTAGTTGTGGTTTTTGTTTTTCTTCATTACCAAAACTAGTTGTTGTGATATCTCAAGAGGATGAGCAAACATAGCACTCCTGTTGCACCAGTTTAGAGGTACCGAAGGCTAAGTATGTAGGAACCAATTACATATGTTCCAGAAGACAAACCTCTCTCAGCTATGGTACCGGTTGTTCCGAAGAAGAAAAGGAGTGTATGTGGAAAACATGAGAAGGTGGTTGTTCACAACACCTATACTTTGAGAAGCTAAATTGTCTCATTAAAACTGACTGAGAAGAAAGAGAAGGGACCTTTGTTTGTGAAAGGATTAAAGAGGTCTAGCTCGGGTCCTAGGGATTGTTTGAAGAAACCCATTGCTCCTATCCTAGTTTTTGATAGTTCAACAAGAGAAGAAGGGGAAGTTGGCCCTGGACCTAGTTCTAGCCTTGCTCCTCTAAGTCCTTATAGTGATTCAGAGGATGAAATTGGGATTACAACTCCACTTTCTATTATAAGACTCGGTGAGGGTGGTTACTCAGTTGCTGATAAGGCCAAGTAGCACTTGTGTCCTTTTCTAAGGGTGTTGGGTTTTGGGGTGATGTGGTGATGTGGCTTCCAAAATGTGTGTTATGTTGGTTCATTTTGATGGTGACTAGTTAGTGGGTTCATGTAGATAATCGTGATGGTGGTTACTCTGGTATTGGTAAATGTGCCAATTTAATGATTCCTTTTGGAAGGCTTGTGTGGCAGCTTTGACAAATGGGTTAGCACTCATTTTTCCTTTTTCTTTTCCCATGATCATGGAATGATTAAATGTAACGGTTTGGGAAATTAACCCCAATGAAATGAATTTTGAAATGAACATGAAATGTAATTACATCTTGAGTCGGATGCTTTGTCACTCCCTTGTGTTATAAAAGGTATTTCATGGCTCGATGTAAGGGGTTCTAGCTCTAAAGAATGTTTTGGATCTAGTATGTCTTAGATAGAAGTTGGTATAGTAAGAAAATGATAATATTGAATGGTCAATGAATTCACTTGCAAGTTGTCTCAGGTATAAGTCATATGGGTCATAATCTTAATAATTTTTGCATCGATTACTGATATTGGAACAAAATTCAAAATCCAAATCATATACTCTCCTTTGTATATTTTCACATATTATAAATGAAATTATCAAAGATTGTTTCATCTATCGTCAAATGTTCAATTGGATGTGTGGCTTGATTTCTTTGCTTTAACTCAAAGGGTTAAGTAAAATTCTTAGGAAAAGTCATGGGTATGTGAGAATTTACAAGGACTTGGTAAGTAGTGTTTGGATAACATGAGTCTTTGAAGTGTAAAGCATTACAAATATAATTTAAATACATCAAAATTGGATAATCAATGTATTACTGGTTGTTTCATATTTGACTCCATTTACCCAATCGATGAGGCATTGGTTCTTTATTGACTATTTAGAAATTAAATGAATGAATCAAATATATGGCTATGGACTCATAATTAGAATAAAATTCATATAATTCTGCCAAATCTGAATTATATGTTTGAAGTATACCCACATTCTTAGAAAAATAAACATTAATTCACTCAAAGGTCTACCAAATCTTTAGTGAAGTTAGTGTGTTTGCATCAAATAAGAATGGATCTGTATTGAAGTGTTCTTGAAAATTTTGATGTACCAAATGAACATAGTAAGGAATACCCTCCTTGGTCCTATAGAGCCTAAAGTGAAGGAATAGAGACCTCAAAATTCTCTATTCATTGTGTTGGCCACTAGTCCTTGGTGATTTTTTAATATAAAGGTTGGTTGCCTTTTAGAAGATTTCAAGGTTAGCTAGAAAAAGAACCAACAAATACTCACAAAAACCCACGGTAGAAAGAAGGATATGTCATAAACTAGAAAGGATTAATAGATGTGGAGGAGGGCCGAGCCTCCTCCATGTAAAGGAGCTTCACACATGCATGCATAACCCAAGTTGTATGGCCCTTCCGAGAGTTCCTTATATTTTCATTTGAATCTAATTAAAATTAAACTATATTCAATATAATACTCTTTCGAATATTAAATAGAATGAAACATTTATAAAAATAATTACTTAAAAAAATTAACCAAATTATTTCTCAAATAAAAAGTCTCTAATCCTTTGCAGAGAGACCTTCAAAATAATTTCAACATAGCTATTTTTTTTTTAATCTCTCTTCTCAATCACTAACAAAAATAAATAAGAGAAAGCAAGCATACTAATATAAAATCCTAAAATTTCTTACTTACCCATTCTTAAGGGAAACCTTTTTCTTAAATAAATTTTGACTTGTGCTTATACAAAATTTTGCATAATTTTTTCCTCATACCCATGTCCAAAATTTGTTTAAATTTTTAAGATTTTGATAGAGCCTTATTTGAAATTCAAGGTATTATATATGTTTAAAATTGGAAAATTTTGTCCTAGATTCAATGTATTGCAACCTAAAAAGAGAGTCAATCAACCTTGGATATCATTTATTTAAAGGATTTTTAGAGATTAGATTTTGATGTGGCGTAATGATGTAACTCTACAACTATGAAAATGCAGTGTTCTGTTATGAATTATGAATAATTGAAAATACAAAGACAAATTTTAGTTCCAAAAAATTAGAAGGGTGGACATAAAGGTACTTGTCATAGAAATTTGAGGTGAGTTTTGTTGGTCTAGGGAGGCAGGGTGCCCTAATTCTAAAAAATTCTTTCACAGTCCTGAGGTGCTTGGTCTATAGTTCTCATATTTTGAATCTTGTTGTCGAATTCTCATGATCTGTTACCAATAAAATGCAATTTTTGTGAATTGATCACTTGTATGATTTATGAAAAAATAACCTTTAATCATACCCAATTTAAGGGTATGTACAGGATCAACATGGAAAAAATAGGCCCTTAAGTGGCAAAAAATTCAAAAAAATCAGAGTTAGGAAACTTAACGTAAAAATTTGAATAAGTTATCAATATTATTTCAAAATATGTAGAATAGAATCTTTTAAAAAAAAAAAAAATCTATTTGGTGAAAATTTGAAATTTCAATCTTGAGTACTTAAATTTTAGGGAAAAATAAGAAGTAGGTGTCAGTCTAACCACCCTAACAAAAATAAAATGATAATATTTTTTTATAAGATTTTTGAAATAAGTAGAGGACTCATGTCCGGATGTGATGTATATTTTTTGTAATTGTTTTCCAAATAAATAATTAATTATGAATTTTTATTACAAATTTTAAAAAATATAGAAACTTGTGTATACATATCTTGGTCAAAACTTCATGAAATTCATTTTTATCTTTTAATCCTATAGTATGCAAAGCAGAATGTGATGCATGTTTTTGAAACCTATAGATGTTTTTCAATCAACCTATTAATCAACTCTTTAGTCGTAATTCAAATATAAAATGAATAATAATTATTTATTAAATTCAAAGTAAAGCATAATTTATATTGGTAGAAAGCTGAGAATCTCCTTTAAAAACCCTTTTCATTTCATCAATTTTGGGTAAAAAAAAGTTGCCAGCCACATACCCTACAAATACCCATCATATTGCCACTTTTTGGCCCATCATTATCCTACACATACCCTTAACTTTATATCTACAACCTACACACATGAATGGATGGAAAGGGTTATCCCATATAGGGGCTTGCCTCAGTCAAACCTCGTGTTGGTATTTCTATAGTAACGATAAAAGTATCCTTTTCCTTTCTTGATATGATAATTGACATTAAATTTGAACTAATGGTGTCTTGGAGTGGTGTTGTAATGTCTTGTACATATTTATTCTATTTTAGGACCTTTATTTGATTAAAACATGCCTTAATTGGTCCTTTGCAAAGGTGTTGTAAAGTGTTGTAACCCACTTTCATACTTTTCTAGGACTTATTTGCTTAATTAAGCCTAATGGGCCCCTTTCTAAATAAAATGTACATAATGTGTACTTTTTTAAAGTTTTGTAAAGTTTTTTAAAGAACTTTCATACTTACCTAGGTGGTCTTAATAAATTGTGGTTAAGTGGAGTTATTAACCCCCCTTTTTAGGCCTTAATTTTGACACCTCTCGAAGATCTATCTCGACAATCATAAATTAAATAAAAAATTATTTCATTGGGAAAAAATTGGTTCTGGTAAGTTGAACTAGGACCCATTCACCCTTGATGGTGAATGGGTCCTCCCTTAACAGGACCCCCCTTTCTCAATTGATTTGGAATGGGTTTTTGGCCTTCTTTCAGCTCCTTGAAGCTTGGTCCTAGACACTTAGCCAGGACCCATTCTCCTTTGGTGGTGAATGGGTCCTCCCTTAACAAGGACCCTCTTTTTGAATTTCATTCTAATGGGATATAATTGTCTCTTTCTAGATTTGGTGTCAGCCTTAGTTCTTTGAATTTTAGGGTTAATCTCCTAATTTAGTATAAATAAGGGGTGAATTCACATTGTTTCTCCTAGCAATTTTGTGTGACTTCACGAGATCAAAAGCAAGAGCATTATAGAGAATTTTAAAGAGCATTCTCAAGGTATTTCAAGGAGATTTCAAAGCTTTATTGTAGTAATTCAAAGTCATATCATCATGTGAATGGTTTAATGCATTCATGTGTGTTGCGCTAAGAAGTTAATGTTCCATTGAGGATCCATTTACAAGCATCCTTTTAGATCCAAGATCTACATTCTTTGAACATGGCCAATACATGTTAGTATGTAGATTTTCTTCACAAGACATAATCCAAGGTGACATCATTTACATTGTTTTATGTTCATGCTTCATTTCCTTCATTTCATAATTTGGTTTAATTAGCTAAAAGGGGTTTGACTGAGGAAAACCCCCATTCACTAACAAATCAACAAGTTTTCTTTCCCTTGAGTGTGTGATTACAAATTTACAAGTTGAAGATCAAGTTGATCAAGATTTGAAGCAAAAGTGTCAAAGTTGCAAAGTTGCAAAAGTTGTCATTCAAAGTGCAAGATCACGGAAAGAGCTTTGCAGAATTAACTACATACTTCTATAACTTGACAATCGGGATTTCAAGAGTGCAGAAATCAAGGAACAAGATCTTGAAATCAATTTCCTGAACCCTAAAAGGAACCATTTGTCACTGGAGGCGAATGAGTCCTCCATAGCTCAAAAACAACTTTCTAGCTAGGTACATAAATTTTTATGCTCTAAAAATATCCCCCATAGTTTCTATAATAGTTAGGTTGCATTTCTGTTTGTTATTAGCATCTTATTTTGGATAATTTGAGGTGTCTAGGACCTTGAAAAATAAGTGGTCCATCACATTGCTCATGCATTTGGGTGGATCCTATTTTTCACCCCTTTACATTCTTTGGTTAACCCGAGTCATTCAACATTGCAATTTTCTGATTTTTGGAGTCTCTCCTTGCATATTAAGTTAAATATTGCATTCATTTCATTTAGGCTTGCAATGAATTAGGGTTTCCTCTTTTGTATTGAAACCTTGCATATCATATAGGGTTTAGATTTGCATTGTTTTTCACTTCTTAAATCTGAAAATTACAAAAAAAAAATTGGTCATTTTGCATCTCATTTAGATCTCATTCAATTGCATTTCAATCTAGGTCTTACATTTCATCTTTCTATTGCATTTTTGCTTTGAATTTCTCAAAAATCTGAAGTTGTGTTTCACTGTCTACAACTTGGAACTAAAAGATATAATTGAGAACTTGAAAATCATTAAGAAATAGTTTTAAAAGACCTAATCGGGACCCATTTTCCTTTATTGGTGAATTAATCCCTAATAAGGTTTGACATGTACCTTTTGACATCTAAAAAGGCACTAAAATTGACTTTGAATTCCATACAAAATTCCAAAAAGACCCAACCAGGACCCATTCACCCTTCCTAATGAATGAGTCCCTATTAGCTACAGATCTGCATTTTTAGGACATTTAAATCTAAATTTATAGCTTCTATTTGGTGCTATTATCTTGTTGTTTCATTACATTTAGCTTACATTGATTCATTTTAGTGCATTGTTAAAAGTTCAAAATTGCATCAAAGCATTTCATTTTCAACCTATTGCATTGTTTAGTTAGTAAATTGCATTTCTCAGACTTCAAAAATTGTATTTCATTCTAGGTTATTACATTGTCCCTTTTCCATTCTAGGGTTTGCACACTAGGTTTGTAAAACTTGCATGAGCTTTACAACTTGGTGTCTTATTCACAATACTATTATAAGATGTAGTTCGAAGCTCATGTCATCCAATGATCTCTCACTTTTCATGGATCTTGGGTGCTCTAACTCTCTTTTTTATGGTGTTGAGAATCAACCCTCCATGGCTCATATTTTGCATACTTCATTATCTATGGCTTCACCTCCTATAATCAATGTGCATGGTGTCATTGAAAAGCTAGATGAACAACTAGAAAACTTACAAGCCCATATCCTTAGTGAATGCATTGACATTAGCTTGTTCCCTATCATACAAAACCTAAGGAAAGTACTTAAAACTTGAAATGAGACACAAATCATCTATAGCCTTAGTTACTTCCTTCCAGAGTACTTGAACAAACAAGACAATAGTAACATGCATGCCACAACCAATCCTCCTACTGAAACTAAGAAAAATGTTAAGATGGATCATGATCATATGTGATTACCTCCCATGTAAAATGTGATAGCATTTATCAAAGCTAGACCTCGTAAGGGCTTGACTATGACATAACTAAAGGTGCACCTAATGGTCCTCTTTACATAGCTGGATGAATTAATAATAATCCCACTAATGGGATATTGATTGATCCCATCTATAGAGATAATGTGATCACATAAGAATTATTATATGTGCATGAGCTATATCAAGATGTATATGATAACCCAAAAGCATGGATCAAGACACATAACATATTTTCTTGCCCTACAATATGCTTGATAGATCTCCCTTTAAAAGTGGGACCAAGAAAATTAACAGTCTCATTCTCCATCATCCCACAATCAGACCATTTCATGTGAAGCTAGGCTATCCATGTCTTCACTCCATGAATGTTGTCCCTTCGGTTGTGTATAAATTTCTAAAGTTTCCATTTGGCAATGACATCTTCACTGTGCATCATAGTGGATTCCATCTAGCCTCAGAAAAAGGGAATCTTCACTAGATTACTTTTGGCTTGAGCTTATGGAACCTATGACTGAATCTTTCAAATCATATCAACAATTCAAGGTAAAGAAAATAGAAAAAATATCCCTTCACAACATGCCTCAACCTATGACTAAACCAACCATCCTTGATGACACAATTACTGAACTAAAAAAACTTTCGAACATACAAGAACAATCTAAAGAACAACCTCCTGCAATTTCCCTCAAGGGACCATGAGATAGTACAAGCAATCCCATTGTCCCTCCTAGAGTCAAACAAATCTACAAATTCAAAGAAAAATTGGTTGAGCAACCTCTTTTCATTTCTTCTAGTCCTCCCAAGGAGGAGAATGAACCTTGATTGAAAAACTCGCTCTTACACAAAAAAAATTGATAATAAATTGAAGTGTTAGAGAGCGTAGATGTAGACATTATGATATTGCTCATAGATTGCAAACAAAAGAAAACAAAAATAAAACAGAAAATAAAAATCCAAACCTACCTATAGAAATGCATGTTAACTCTCAACCCTCACCACAACATAAAATAAAACATTGTATGGACATTGTTATTCGACCTCCTGCTATGATTAACTTAGATGATGACATTGATATTGTAAAGATTGATGAACAAGTGCATGAAAATTTGAATACTTTGTTTTCTTCTTCCATGAGATTAAATGAAAAATCCTAGTTTGAAACTTTATGTTGTCCCTTTGGCTAGTGTCCTACCTTCTATTTATACCAATCGAGATTAGGAGGCAGATGACCTGCTTTAGGGTTGACTCATTTGTGCCTTACAAGTCTTTTTCTTTTTCATTTTTCATTTGTGATTGCATGTGTGTAATGTGATCCCCTGTGACATTTTGTTTGATGTTCCTCTTTATTTTTGGCATTATTCTGTATGCTTCTTTTGAACCAATGATTTTATGAGGTGTAGGGATGCTGTCTTTTGCTCAATTAGGGTCTTTCACCTAAAGGAAAAAGATAGATCCCACACAACAAAATCTAGGTGGTTCACTCAATATAATGTATGTATGATATAATTATGTCTAAATGCAATGATATAAATGCAACTAATTGATAAAATTTATTGATTAAGTATGCAAAACCAAAGAAATGTAACTTGTTTGAAAACACATTGTGTTATGCAGAAATGGACTAGAAATGTGAACAAAATTGGACAAAAAAGGATGAAACTGAAAGTGTGCACCTGGGAAATTGATGGAGACAGGAATGACATCCAAAATGCTGTTGATCCTAATTTTGAGGCCTGGTGGGACTCATTCACCATTATGGGTGAATCAATCCCTATTTTTTGAAACTATTTTGGAACCCATTTCTGACAAAAGTGTGTCTGCAGAAAACACAAAACTGACCTAGAAGTGGGACTCATTCACCACTAATGGAAAATGAGTCCACTTTTTAATTTCTAAATATTCAAAAGAGGAAATAGGAGATCCCATTCTGCACTTTGGCTTTCTACAGGTGTCCACTTTCAAAACTCTGATTTCAAAGCCTGAAAATGAGTTTTTGTTGATATTTTTACTTGTTCAATGAAGAGAAGACCTAAAAAACTTTGCAACTTGATTGTTAATGATTTCCAAGATTCCAAAAGGCCTAAATATGCAAACACACAAGACAAGAGAGAGAAATTTTGGATGTTAGGGCATGGGGTTCTGCCTTGGTCAAACCCCTTTTAGGTAATTAAACCAAAATAGAGAAATAATGTAATGAAACATGAAATAATGGAGTTGATTACCTTTCCATGATGTTTGATCTTGAATTTTTGTAGCAAAACATGAAGATTCAACCCTTGAATGTCTTTTGAAGCTTTCTTAATGACTTAGAATGTAAAAAACCCTAACTTGCTTGACTTGAGATGGAAGAATGATGGATGAATAAAGAATAATGAATGTGATCTATGGTTTAGAGAGTTTATTTTATAGGAAATTCACCTTATTAGGCCAAAAATTGGATCCCTAAGGCCGAAATGTGAAAATAATAAACTTAAATTTCAATTTTTCCCGCTTAAAGGTAAAAAATGGGCCAAATGGGATTCATTTGCCACCCATGGAAAATGATGCCCACTTGGATGGGATTGATTCACCATGGATGGTGAATGGGTCCCACAGGGGCCATTTTTATAGCTAGGATGCTAGGAGATAAGGAAATAAGGTTTAAATTTCAACTTTGTTAGGTATTTTTATGAAATATTGCCTTGGGATGGACAATATGGGTTAATAGGGGCCTCTTATTGATGATGTCAAGGTCAATTAGGGATTAGGACACAAAATTCAATGTGAAAGTGTGATTAAATACACTTTACAACACTAAAATGAGGTCCACATAGCATAGAAAGGCACAATATCCAATGTGAATGTGCAAGACACATTACAACACTAGTTTAACATTAAGTTTATTTTAAAATCCTTCTAGATTGATGTGATAATGTTATTAAACATAGTTTATAATGTTGAACTAGGGAGAAATAGGTTCATTAAGTCTAGAAAAGTGTTAAAGTACTTTACAACACCTTTACAAGACATTGATAAAAGCATGTTATTCAATTTGTAAGGGTCCAAGACTTGATGTGGATGCATAAAAGGCCTCACAAAACTTGAATCAAGGCCTCATTAAGTCAAATTTATCATGAATTATTCCCATGTGAAGCAAGTTGGCTTTTTTTCTACAGTATATTTAGCCCCCACTTTAGTGAGAGGATGAACTTGCTTCAAACTCACACTAAAGTAGGCATTCAAGAGAGATTGAAGTGTACAGATGCAAATGGAATGAAAAAGATCAAAGGAGGTTGTGGAAGCCTTGAGGATCCAAGATCCTAAGTCAAACCATCAAGATACATAATCATGTGATGGAAAGAACTAAAGGAAATAAAGACAGGGTGGAAAGGATGTACTCACTCTGGGGCCATAGAACATCAGGTCATCTGCAGGGTGAGAATTCCACAACATACTCACTCTAGGGACACAAAACTTCTAATTGTCTGCGGGGTGAGAAATCCCAAAAGGTGAGAAACATACGCTAGTTGGTATACACTCAAACACATAGGTGGCTATGGTGAAAGTCGCGCCTTGGAATGGGCTTCCCGCTCAACCTTATCAAAGTTATACCTCCTGATAACTTTAATAAGGTGACACAAAGGAAAATGATTTTTGAGCTCTATGAGGTAAGAAAAACTTTGCATGCTTGACACTCATAGACATTGTTAATGCATAATAGTGTAAGGATTTTTCAAAGGGATTTTTCTTTGTTCATGCAAGGTCTCATCTTTGTTGAGAAAATGTGTCTCAAACTAACTGGTATAACCCTTGTTCTATCACAAATCATATCAGAATTGCATTTGTTACTTTCATACTTGTACCGCTACACTACTAGGTGATTGTAAGAGAGGTGCGGTAGTGCGGTGTATACCACCATAGAATGGGAGCCTTAAACCTATCTAGTAGTAGTACGGTGTATACCGCCATACTATGGGAGACTCCTAGCTATCTAGTGGTAGTGCGGTGTATACCGCCATCCTGTGCATGCCTTCTAGCTATCTAGCAGTAGTGCGGTAGTTGGACCATGGGTGAATGAGTGTGGACTTGGTTGACTACTGAGGTGTACACCGAATAGTGGAGAATGGTGCTAACTTGGAGATGGTCATTCGATGACTAGTAAGTTCGACGGTTGCTCAATAGGGGAAACTGAACTGAACCGTTTCTATAGAGAATGTTTTGATCATGATTGTTGCTATACTTTGCAACATACTGTAACTATTATGGGTTAGATGGCCGAATAATAAGTGAGTGTTCTTCATTGTATGTTTTATATGCATTGAAATAGTGAGATGTAATGAAGTGTGATCAAAATTTGTTTTGTACGAGGTTGATCAGGGAAATGTTGCTACTGTGAGATTGATTATCTGAAAGGAGAGTCTATAACATGTATTTAATTTAATTACTATAATACAAGAGATTTTTATTTGGTGTGGTGGGTTTTTCTCCCGTAAGGGTTTTCCCACATGAATCTAGTGTTCAATTGTGTATGTGTTTACTTCACTATTATGTTATTTCTTTCAAGTGCATCTTAATGAACTATAATTGTAAAATCTAAAGACATATCTACATTCTTCTCTGAGGTTTGACATTAGGAGAGTTTGTTCCACACCTTAAGATTTCCTTACAAGTGGTATTAGAGCCTGGCCAGTTGTGTTACCCTTGTGGATAGGTTGGGTTTTTTGTGTCAATCCTATTTAGTGGGAGCTTTTTGTAGAAGTTTGGTAATCTCGATTGCAGATTAAGATGGCAAGCTCATCATGAAAGATTTAAATTGAGAAATTAAATGGTAGCAATTTTGAGTTGTGGAAACTCAAAGTGGAAAACCTATTGATGGATCATGATCTTTGGCTTGTTGTGTCTAGAATGAAACCATCTAGCATGAAGCAAGAAGATTGGGACCTCGCAGAAAGAAAAGAAAAAGGGTTGATAAGACTCTGTTCTTCTGAACATTCACAAAGAGAAATCCACATCTTCTTTATGGAAGAAGTTTGGAGACATTTATCAGGGAAAGTCCTTGGTGAATAAATTGTTCTTAAGGAAGAAGTTATACTCTTTGAAGATGGAGGAAGGGGCATTTTTGGCTGATCATTTGAGTACATTTAACATGTTGATTTCTCAGTTGACATTTGTGAGTGTGAAAATTGATGATGAAGGTCATTGTATGCTTTTGTTGTGTTCTTTTCCCCATTCCTGGGATCATTTAGTGATGGCGATTGGGAGCACAACAACCACTTTCATGATGGAAGATGTGGTTGCTTCTTTTTTTTCAAAAGAAATGAGAAAAAAATCTTCTGAGATGGCAAAGGAAGCTCTAGCTATTTGTGGTAGACCGAAAGAAAAAGGAAAGAAAAAGGATAAAAAGTCCATATCATAATAAGAAGGGAGATCAATGTCTCATAGTAAAAATTCCAAGGTGAAGTGTTGGAACTATGGGTAGCCTAGTCATGTC
Organism: Sequoia sempervirens; assembly: GCA_007258455.2. Taxonomy (NCBI): domain Eukaryota; kingdom Viridiplantae; phylum Streptophyta; class Pinopsida; order Cupressales; family Cupressaceae; genus Sequoia; species Sequoia sempervirens. The sequence goes on along the minus strand of VDFB02193867.1, from coordinate 43,773,592 downwards.
TAAAAGGATTGCAAAGAGGAGAAAAAGAAGAAGAAGAACTCTTCCAATAATGATTGTTCTCAGAGCGAAGCAGATGCCTTTATTGTAGCCTTAGCAACTCAGGCATTAGATGATGTCTGGCTAATTGATTTTGGAGCATCTTTCCACATGAAATCTCATAGAGACTGGTTCACAAAGTATGAAAAACACAATGGTGGAAAGGTTTATTTATCAAGCGATTCATCTCTAGAAATTGTTGGTCGTGGAAGAGTGAAAATTTAGTTTCTTGATAGAAGAATTAAGGGAGTTGATGACATAATGCATATACTAGGTCTAGCTCAGAATTTAATTTCTGTAAGTAAGCTAAATGATGTTGGAGTGCAAGTCTCATTCTCAATAAATGGCTGTAAAATGACTAGAGGCTCAATTGTGCTAGCTAGGGGTGCTTGAATAGGTACTTTGTATAAGCTGAATGCACTTGTTGTTCAATGTAACAGTGTCTCTGCAAAGTCACAAAAGGATGTTCATGTAGAGAAGGAGACTGAAGTCCCTATAGGGGAAAATTCTTTGGAAGTTAAACTTCCAACAGAGAAGACTATGCTCTGGCATCAAAGGCTTAGTCACATTGGTGAAAAAGGTTTAAAATCCTTGAAAAATAAAAACTTGGTTGATGGGCTTGATTATTGTAATCTAGAATTTGAATTCTGTGAACATTTTATATATGGTAAATGTCATCGTTTTTCTTTTTACTCTACTACTCACAAATCTTCTAGTGTTCTAGATTATGTACACTCTAATGTTTTTGGTCCAGTAAATGTTGCTTCATTGTTGAATTCAAAATATTATGTATCTTTTATTGATGATTATTTGAGGAGGGAATTTGTATATTTTTTGAAAAATAAATCAGAAGTGTTCAGTCAATTTAAAGAGTTTGAGAACTTGGTAGAAAATCAAACTAGAAGAAAAGTTAAATGCTTAAGGATAGATAACGGCGGTGAATTCTGTTTTGGAGATTTTGAAAGGTATTGCAAAGACCATGGAATTAAGAGGCATAAAACAACACCTTACACACCGCAAAAAATGAAGTTTTTGAAAGGTTGAATAGGACACTAATAGAGAAGGCAAGAATTATGTTGAGAAATGCTGGTTTGGAGCAAAATTTTTGGGCTGAGGCTATGGCTACAACATGTTACTAGTTGAATTAGTCTCCATCATCAGCACTTGTTGAAAAAAAACCTATGGAAGCTTCGTCTGGTAAGAAGCCCTCTCTAAGACATATTCATGTCTTTGGATATGAAGCATATGTTTATGTGCCAAATGAAAAAAGATCTAAATTGGAGAACAAATCTATTAAATGTATCTTCATTGGCTACGACATTGGTGTGAAAGGATACAAGATTTGGAATCCTATGATTGAAAAGGCTGTATACAGTAGAAGTGTAATCTTTCTAGAGCTGAAACTTTCTTTAGTGGATCTGTAGTTAGGGATGAAAGAAAATAAAGAGGAAAATGATGTTGTTGAAATACCTCTAACTCTTGAAAAAAAAGGAACAACACATTGATAGTGTACCTGAAAATAAGGAGATTTGTTCGAGTAGCTTTGAGAGTTTGAAAGAAGAACCATAACCTTAGCCTCAGCCTGTGAGGAGGTCTACACATGGGAAGGAGCAACCTGATAGGTATGGATTCTCTATGTTACATTCTACTTTTGCCTATGCTTTGATTACTAATACTGGTGAGCCTAGGACTGTAAAAGAGGCAACTGAAATGTTTGATTTAGATTCCTGGTTGGAAGCCATGAATGAAGAAATAACATCATTAAAGAAAAATGATACTTGGGATCTGGTTCCATTTCCTAAAGGTAGAAAGCTTGTGGGTTGAAAATGGTTATTCAAAAAGAAAATCAGTCTAGATGGCTATGTTGAAAAGTATAAAGCAAGGTTGGTTGTAAAGGGATATTCCCAAGTAGAGGGAATTGATTATGGGGAATTTTTTCCTCTAGTAGCAAAGCTGACATCTATCAGATTTCTTTTGTCACTTATAGTAGCATATGACTTGGAGATTGAGCAGATGGATGTGAAGAGAACATTTATTCATGGTGATCTTGAAGAAGAAATTTATGTCCCAGCCTAAGCACTTTGTGGAAAAAGGTAAAGAGAATCTAGTTTGCAAGTTAAAGAAATCTCTATATGTTTTGAAACAGTTGCCTAGAATGTGGTACCAAAAATTTGACACATTTATTTTGTCATTGGGTTTTGTAAGATCGAAATTAGATCATTGTGTACTTCAAAACTAAAAATGATCGGGTTCTTATTATTGCACTCTATGTTGATGATATGTTGTTCATAGGGAATAGTAAGTCTATGATTTCTGATCTAAAATCTCATTTGTCTGCAAAGTTCGAAATGAAGGATCTTGGTGCAACAAGGTATATTATGGGAATGGAAGTAACCAGGGATAGAAAGAGCATAAGGCTTTGGCTTAGCCAGAGTAAGTATATTAATAGTGTTCTGGAGAGATTTAGTATGACTGATTGCAAGCAACTAGTTGTTCCAGTTTTGCAAGGAACGAAGCTATTTATTGAAGATTGTCCAAAATCTCCTAATGAGATGGAGAACATGACTAGGGTGCCTTATGCAAGTGTAGTTGGTAGTTTAATGTATACAATGGTCTTTACAAGGCCAGACATTGCCCAAGTAGTGGGAATACTTAGTCATTTTATGGCGAATCCAGGAAGGACACATTGGGATGCTATGAAAAGAGTGTTTTGATATCTAAAGGGAACTTCAGAATATGATTTGTGTTACCATGGAAATTTAGTTGAATCACAAAGGACTCTTAACATTCATGGGTATCTGGATTCTGATTGGGTAGGAGATATTGATAGCAGAAGATCCACCAGTGGATGTATTTTCATGGTGAATGGTGGTACGGTTAGTTGGATGAGCAAGCGGAAGGATGTAGTCGCTTTGTCCACTATGGAGGCAGAGTACATGGTAGCAACTCACGCCTGTAAGGATGCAATCTAGTTAAAATGTTTGTGTTCTAATATTGGGTTTGATGTAAGGAAAATTATAATTTATTGTGACAGCCAAAGTGCTATTTGTCTAGCAAAAATCCAACTTTCCATGCCAAGACAAAAATATTGATGTGCAGTACCACTTTGTATGTGATATTGTGGAGGATGGAAAGGTCTGTTTGGAAAAGGTTGATACTCTGAAGAATGTTGTTGATGCATTGAAAAATCCAGTGAGCATGGATAAGTTCAAATGGTGTACAAATCTGATGGGCCTTGGGGCCCAAAATATTCAGTGAGTTCTTCATCAAGTGGGAGATTGTTGAGAAAATGTGTCTCAAACTCACTAGTATAAACCTAGTTCTGTCACAAATCATCTCAGAATTGCATAAGTGTTACTTTCATACTTGTACTATTATACCGCTAGGTGATTGTAAGAGAGGTGCAGTAGTGTGGTGTATACTGCCATACCATGGGAGCCTTCAACTTGTCTAGCGGTAGTGTAGTGTATACTGCCATACTGCACGAGACTCCTAGCTATCTAGTGGTAGTACGATGTATACTGCCATCCCGTGGGTGCCTCCTAATTGTCTAGTGGTAGTGCAGTAGTTGGAACATGGGTAAATGAGCACAGACTTGGTTGATTGCTAAGGTGTACACTGAATAGTGGATGATAGTGCTGACTTGGATATGGCCATTCTATGATTGGTAAATTCAACAGTTGCTCAATAGAGGAAATTGAACTGAACCATTTGTATAGAGAATGTTTTGATCGTGATTGTTGCCATACTTTGCAACATACTGTAACTGTTATGGATTAGATGGTCAAAAAATTAGTGAGTGTTCTTCATTGTATGTTGTATATGCATTGTAACACTGAGACATAACAAAGTGTGATAATAATTTGTTATGTACGAGGTTGATCAGGGAAATGTTGCTGCTATGAGATTGATTATCTGAAAGGAGAGTCTGTAACTTGTATGTAATTCAATTATTGTAATACAAGAGATTTTTATTTGGTGTGGTAGGTTTTTCTCCCGTAAGGGTTTTCCCACATAAATCTAGTGTTCAATTGTGTATGTGTTTACTTCACTATTTTGTTATTTCTTTCAAGTGAATCTTAATGAACTGTAATTGTAAAATTTAAAGACATATCTACATTCTTCTCTGAGGTTTTACATTAGGAGAGTTTATTTTGCACCTTAAGCTTTCCTTACAATCTTAGGGGATATTGTGCTTAACATCTCCAAGAGAGGGTAAGTCAAAAGATGTATCACGCTCTTGGAGGGAATCAAGCCCAATGACTCCACCAAGAGGGCATATCACAAGAAGAAAATAAATTACACAAGGAGATATGAGTAGTGATGTATTCCCCCACTTTAAAGAAGTTGCAAACACTTGTATTGTGAGAAATTACTTTAAAGTATAAGAAGAGGACATGGGAGCTTACTCAGAAAACCCTATGCCAAGTCATATGTTTCCAATAAGCTACATCATGAAAAAGAGAAGTATTTCATATGCGAGCCAACTTAAGGCATGTCGTCCACATCCCAAGCTTGCTCTTATGTATTCATGAAAGGTTAACAACTAGCCAAAGGAGGCAACCACAAGTGTATGAGGACAAGGCTACGTAACCCCTTGCCCCCACTAAGTTTAGGACAAAGGTGAGCTAAAATTATTGATGTAGGCAAGAATGAAAATTGGTATCAATTAGAGGAATTTGTTTCCCCCACAGAGGGAAGCATACCAAACTCTTGAAAATGTTTTATTTTACGAGTCAAAGCTTTACATTCATTAGTGGAGTGACTAGGAACTCTATAATATGCACAGAATGAAGTCTTGTATGAGAATTTCTTATGAGTTATGGGAGGGAGGGTGATCAAGTGATCTTGGAGGAGTCTCAACAAGATACCTTCTTGATCAATGGTAGAAGGTGGTCTTGTGGTTTGCATCAAAGATACATCTTTCTTAGTAGTAGATGTCATACTTACACAAGTTTCTCTAGATTGTGAGATTTTTTCTCTCTTACAGGAGAAGGGAAAATCTATTGGATGCGAATCATTGGTATCTTGTGAGATGAAATTGACATTAACCAAAGAGTTCATTGTTTGTGGCATATTGTTTAATGGATGATGGTCAAGACCACTAGTGTTGAGAATTTCAAGATGGATGACTGTTAAGGATTATTTAGGAGTGTGTTGTGTGAGAGTGTTGACATTGATTGAAGGCTTGGCAATTTCTATCAAAGGGAAATAACCAAGACCATGAATCATTTGTTGGGTGATAGGGTCAATAGGGTTACGAATACCTTGTTCATGAGCACCACATCCTTTGCCACTATAGACAAGTTTTTTCATAAGCTCATACCATTTTCCATAAAGCTTTTTCATTTATTTTTGATCGGTTGGTGGTTTTTGATAAGCGTTGTCAAAGGTGGTTGTGTAGTGTATTTCATTGTCTAAAGTGGTTGAGGTGGATTCTTTTGAAGGGTTGTCTTCTTTTTCGTTTTCCCTATTTGAATCTTTGTGTATGATCTTGTACTCACCCATGAATTCATGTTCAAAATACAAGGAACCCCAATCATCGGCTAATTTTGTGTGTTGTGGAAGTTGTTGTTCATTGTCATTTTGTTGAATGAGTTCTACTTGTGTAGGTAATGTTGATGTGTTTTAGGAAGTGGCTTTGTTTTTCTCAAGTTGTAAGACACCATCAAGTTCAAGATCATCGTCAAGTGTGTGGAGTATGTTGTTGTATATGTATTTCATTTTGCAATGAAGAGTGGAAGGTACACCATTCATTGCATGAATCCACTGTCTGCCTAAGATAATATTGCATGAAAGTTCATAAGGCATAACATGGACTGGTGTATTCAAGGTGACCACTCCAGCGGTAAGAGGCATAATGATTACCCCTAGCGATTTATTTTTGACATTGTCAAATCCCTTTATAGAGAAAGAATCAGGTCAAATGGTTGATTGATCAATTCCAAGCCTATCCAAAAGGCTCACACTACACACATTAAGAGCAGAACCACTATCAACAAGATTTCTCTTTATCCCTTTTGTTTTGTATTGAGCGATGATCATGAAAGCATCATTTTGGTTTTGCACATCCAAAGAGGGGAGTTCACTTTGGTGGAAAACAATGTCAATGTTTAGGCATTGAATCATTGTTGCAAAATCAGTTGGTTTCACATTAGAAGGGACAATAACTTCTTGTAAGGTTGTTTGGATCATGTTGTGATAGTGAGGGGAGGCTTGAAGAAGGTCCCATAATGATATCTTAGTAGGAGTATTCTTAAGTTGCTTGATAAGATCATACTCCTTGCGACCTAGTAAGAAAGGGTTAGGTGGGATAGGATTAGGCAATGGTAAGGGTGTTGGTGTGGGTTGTTGCAGTTGCAAATTGTTTCAAGTGTTATACATATGAGCAATGGTATTATGACTTAGTTGCTGCAAAACATGAGTTTGAGAAGGTTAAAGGATAAGTTCAAGTTTATTTTGAGTTTTTTGTTTGTGTGAAGGTGGGTAGAGAATTAGAGGGTTGTTAGGATGTCCCACGGGGTATGTATGAAGTCCATTAATCAAGGGGGGTCTAATGGAAACTTGTGCATTCATAACCTCAGTGGTCTTGGTTTGATGTATGTCTAAGAAAGGGCAATCGAGAACCACTTGTTTAGTGAAGGAAGACACATTATTAGTGTTGTCGCATTCGAGCACCATGATATTCTCCCTAGGAGGAGAGTTTTTAGGAGAAAAACAAGCCACATGTGCCTAAAAAGTAAGGCTTGGTTCTTCCATAATAACTTCATCACTGATAGGGGAATGAAAAATGATGGGATTATGAAAAGGGGGATGATTATGAGAAGGTGTTAGTTGAGTGACCATTGTCTTTAAGGTATCATTCTCTTGTGCAATGTTATATACCCTACTAGGAGAGCTTGTAATATGTTCATCCATGTTTGAGGTTTGTCAAGTAGCTTCATCACAAGTGGGGGAGGCATCAAGTGAAGGACCAATATGGTTGTCAAATAGATTATCCCAAATGGGAGGAGCATTAGGGAAGGGAGGATCAAGGGTTTCATGATTATTAATAGGGATGTCTTCTAATGCCAACCTATCCTGATTACATCGAGGAGGGATATTAGATGGACAAGTATGATTGTCATGATTATGGAGACTAGGTAGGGTGATGTTTAAGAATGTTTCTATGATCTCATGTTCTTGTTGTCTAACATCTTCCAAAGGGGAATGAGGAGATGGAAAATCAAGACCCTCAAGACTTGTAACTTCGTTCACCAAGATACCTTCATCACTAATAGGAGAGGTATTGGGGGAAGAAAAAGTAGGATTGTGATGATTGTCTACACTACCATTATCACTAATGGGAAATGTAAGATTGAGGATTTTACCAAGGGTTTGATCATGTTGCTTAAAGTCCTCATTGTTGTACTCAAAATTGAACTCATAAGAGGGAATGCTGTATTTATGCAATCCATTTTTTACTAGATCAAAGTGACATCTTTTAAAAGAAAACACACTAGGATGAAAAAGGAAAGAAAGGACAATGCAATGACTTAAAAGGAAATGCAAATTTCAATTTTTAAGCAAGCTATTTTTTTGTTTACACAATGCAACAATCTAAAGATGAAATGTTGTGAATGCAAAGGTGCAAGTAAGAAATGCATGAAATGAGATAATTTAAGCTAAATCTAATGAAATACATGTTATAGAAACTCAACCAAATGATATAGCTAGGTAATGGCACCAAACAGAAGCTGAAAATAGGGTTTTTAGTCCTATAAAGGGCAGTTTCAAGGGTGAAAAGAGATTGATTCGCCCAAGGTGGAAAATGAGTCCTAGTATGGACTTTTTTCAGAATTTTCAAAAAAAATTGAGTGATTTTTAGGCTTTCTGAGTGATATGATGCAGACCTAAGTTAAAAATGCAAAATTTTAGAAAATTTAGATGAATTTAGATGCCAAAAATGCAACCTAAATGCACTTTTTATGAATGAAAAATTTGAAACCTAGCATGCAAATGAAATCATGCAAATCCTAATGCAAGATCAATGCAAGGCTAGATCTATGATGAAGGACTCCAAATCAGAAAAGAGAAGTATTCGAAAAGCAAGTTCACCAAAATGAACCAAATATTTTATGAGGTGTAGGGATGTTATGTCTCTTTTGCTCAATTAGGGTCTTTCACCTAAAGAAAAGAGATAGATCCCACACCACAAAATCTAGGTGGTTCACTAAATATAATGTATTTATGATGTAATTATGTCTAAATGCAATGATCTAAATGCAACTAATTGATAAAATTGATTGATTAAGTATGCAAAACTAAAGAAATGTAACTTGTTTGAAAACACATTATGTTATGTAGAAATAGACTAGAAATGTGAACAAAACTAAACAGAAAAGGATGAAACTAAAATTGTGCACATGGGAACTTGATGGAGACTAGAAATGACATCTGAAATGTTGTTGATCCTAATTTTTAGGCTTAGTGGAACTCATTCACCATTATGGGAGAATTAGTCCCTGTTTTGTGAAACTGTTCTAGAACCCATTTCACACAAAAGGGTATCTAAAAATCCAGAAAACCCAAAAATCACCTGGAAATGGAACTCATTCACCACTAATTCCAAATGAGTCCACTTTTGAATTTTTGAATATTCAAAAGAGCAAACAAGCGATCCCAGTTTGCACTTTGGCTTTCTATAGGTGTCTGCTTCTGAAACTCTGATTTTTGAACCTAAAAATGAGCTTTTTTTGATATTTTGACTTGTTCAATGAAGAGAAGACCTAAAAAAATTTGCAACTTGATTCTTAATGATCTACAAGCTTCCAAGAGGCCTACATTTGCAAACACACAAGATAAGAGAGAGAAATGTTGGATGTCAGGGCATGGGGGTTTGCCTTGGTCAAACCCCTTTTAGGTAATTAAACCAAAATATAGAAAGAATGTAATGAAACATGCAATAATGGAGTTTATTACCTTTGCATTATGTTTTATCTTGATTTTCTATAGAAAAACATGAAGATTCATCCCTTGAATGTCTTTTGAAGCTTTCTTAGTGACTTAGAATGTAAAACACCCTAACTTGCTTGACTTGAGATAGAAGAATGATGGATGAAAATGAATAATGAATGTGATTTAGGGTTTAGAGAGTTGATTTTATAGGAAATTCACCTTATTAGCCCAAAAATTGGATCCCTAAGGCCGACATGTGAAAATAGTAAACTTAAATTTCAATTTTTCCTGCCCAAAGGTCAAAAATGGGCCAAATGGGACTCATTCGCCACCATGGAAAATGGGTCCCACCTGGATGGGACTGATCCACCATGGATGGTGAATGGGTCCCATAGGGGCCATTTTGACAGCTAGGATGCTAGGAGATAAGGAAATAAGGATTAATTTTCAACTTTGTCAGGTACTTTATCAAATATTTCCTTGGGATGCACAATATGGGTTATTAGGGGCCTATTAACGAATATGTAAAGGTCAATTATGGCTTGGGACACATAATTAAATGTGAAAGTGTGATTAAATACACTTTACAACACTAAAATGAGGTACACATAGCCTAGAAAGGCATAATATCCAATGTGAATGTGCAAGACACATTACAACACTAGTTTAACATTAAGTTTATTTTACAAGCCTTCTAGATTGATGTGATAATGTTATTAAACACATTTTATAATGTTGAGTTAGGGAGAAATAAGTTCATTAAGTCTAGAAAAGCATGAAAGTCCTTTACAACACTTTACAACACCCATGCAAGACATCAATAAAATCATGTTATTCAATTTGCAAGGGTCCAAGATCTAGTGTGAATGCATAAAATTCTTCTAAATACCTGAATCAAGGCCTCATTAAGTCCAATTTATCATGAATTATTCCCATGTCAAGCAAGTTGCCTTTTTTCCTAAGATACAACTTCACTGTTCTCTATGTTGTAATTATCTCTTTCATTTTGTCTTGTGTTTTCCTTTTGGGGATGACACAAGGCATCGAGACGTTTGTGTCTCTTCCATGTTGACCCAAAAGATTTTTCCTTTATATTTTTCATTGGTCTCGTGTTTTCCTTTTAGGGATGATGCAAGGCGTCGAGACATTTATGTTTCTTTCGTGTTGACCTGAAAAGTTTTTCTTTGTTTTCACTCTCTTTGTGTCATTCTTCCAATTCTATGTGTATTTGGCTAATGATGATAGTTCCATGCTCTATAACAATATTATAGCACATTCATACGGATCCCAAATCCATAGATCCCTTATGTGTTTGTGGGGGCAACCCTTCCTTCCTATTTCATGATGTAGCTTGCTTCAGAAACATATGAATTGGCAAAGGGTTTTCCAAGGAAAGCTCTCATGTCTTAGGATAAAAAACATTGGCTACTTTAAAGAAATTGATCATAGTGATGGTGTACCAACTGATTTAACATGGGGGCATACATCGATGGCATATTTTTGAAAATTTCATGGCATGATTTTCCTTTTTTCTTATTATGTTTCCTCTTCTTGTTGGTGTCATTGGGTTTGATTCCATCCAAGAGTGTATGATCTACTGTCATGGCATGATGTGAACGAGGCATCCCATGGGAAACGATTTGACAATTTTGACTTGTCCTCTCTTGGAGACATTAGGCACAATGCCCCCTAAGAGGAAGAATGTTACACAAACAAAAGAAAAATTTCCTTTAGCAAAAAATTTCAAAACATTCAAAAGCATTTACAAAATCATTTTCATTGTGGTGCCTTATCGAAGTTGTCAGGAGGATAACTTTGATATGATATGAGAGGCTAATATGATTCTCTCATTTACCACTTTGTTGGGAAACCTCACATAGTGGAAAAAATGAGGTTCCACTACCCCAGAGTGAGTACACATATTTTAGGACAACTCAACTAGTGGGAAGAATGGGGTTCCACTACCCCATAGTGAGCAACATTTGTTATGGAAAAACAACCACTGCCTCACATTGTGTTGAACCAGTTGTGCTTGATTCTTTTTTTTTTGTTTATTTTTCTTGTCCTTTGATAGGGTATGATGATGTATATTTGTTATTGCTACATACTTAATTTTCTTGAATGTCTACTTTATTGTGAGTTTGATATGGGGTCATCCTCTCACTAAAGTGGGTGCAAAATGTAGTAATGGAAAAAGTAGCCTTTTCCTTGCTTGATCTAATAGTTGAAATTAAAGTTGAACTAATGGTGTGTTAGAGTGGTTTTTTAATGTTTTGTACACTTCCATACTATTTTAGGAACTTTATTTGATTAAAACATGCCTTAATTGGTCCTTTGCAAAGGTGTTGTAAAGTGTTGTAACATACTTTCACACTTTTCTGGGACTTATTTGCTTAATTAATCCTAATGGGTGCCTTTATAAATAAAATATACATAATGTGTACCTTATTTAAGTGTTGTAAAGTGTTTTAAATCACTTTCACACTTAAATCTAGGTGGTCTTAATTAATTGTGGTTAAGTGGAGTTATTAACCCCCCCTTTTAGGCCTTAATTTTGACACCTCCCAAAGATCTATCCTAACAATCATAAATTAAATAATAAATTATTTCATTGGAAAAAATTTGGTCCTAGTAAGTTGAGACAGGATCCATTTTCCCTTGATGGAAAATGGGTCCTCCCTTAATAGAACCCCCCTTTCTCAGTTGATCTGGAATGATTTTTTAGCCTTCTTTTAGTTCCCCAAAGCTTGGTATTGGAAACTTATCCAGGACCCATTCGCCTTTGGTGGCCAATGGGTCCTCCCTTGACAAGGACCCTATTTTTGAATTCCATTATGGCAGCAATTTAATTTTCTTTCTTTCCAAATTTGGTGTTGGCCTTAGTTCTTTGAATTTTAGGGTTAATCTCCTAATTTAGTATAAGTAAGGGGTGAATTCACATTGTTCTCCTAGAAATTTTGTGTGACTTCATGAGATAAAAAGCAAGAGAATTATAGAGCATTTTAAAGAGCATTGTCAAGGAATTTCAAGGAATATTTCAAAGGTTTATTCAGGAATTCAAAGTCATATCATCATGTCAATGGTTTAATGCATTCATGTGTGTTGAGCTAAGAAGCTAATGTTGCATTAAGGATTCATTTACAAGAATCATTTTACATCCAATATCTACATTCTTTATGGCCACTACATGTTAGTATGCAGATTTTCTTCACAAGACATAATCCAAGGTGACATCATTTACATTGTTTTATGTTCATGTTTCATCTCCTTCATTTCATCATTTGGTTTAATTACCTACAAGGGTTTTGACTTAGGAAAACCCCCATTCACTAACAAATCAACAAGTTTCTTGCCCTCGAGTGTGTGATTGTAGATTTATAGGTTGAGGATCAAGTTGAGCAAGATTTGGAGAAAAAGTGTCAAAGTGTCAAAGTTGCAAAGTTGTCATTCAAAGTGCAAGATCACAGAAAGAGCTCTACAAAATTAACTATAGACTTCCAAAACTTGACAACGAGGATTTAAAAATTGTAGACATCAATGAACAAGATCCTAAAACTAGTTTTCCAAAACCCTAAAAGGACCTATTTGCTACTAAAGGATAATTCATCCTCCATAGCTCAAAAAAAATTACTTTTTGGATAAGTACATAGCTTTTTATGCTCTAAAAACATCCCCATAGTTGCTATTACAGTTAGGTTGCATTTATTATTACTATTAGCATCTTATTTTGCATAATTTGAGGTGTTTAGGGCCTTGAAAATAAGTGTTCCATCACATTGCTCATGCATTTGGGTGGATCCTATTTTTCAACCTATTACAATTTCTACCTCCACAATGGAAAAATATGATAAAAGAGAGTGTATCCTTTTAAGGGATATAGGCTAAAAGATAAATGAATGATGAATTGCTATTTTTTTATAACTCACCACTTAGATTTAATTTCTTTGATAGAATGAAGTCATGCTCATCACCTTCAATGATCAATTAATGCTTTTCTTGATTGTATTTGAATACCTACAAGTGTTAGTGCTCAAAACTAAAATGCATATAAAACATGAACACAAATCACATAAATATTAACATGATGCTTGCATGATGAAATTCTACAATAATTGTAAAAATTCTTCTCTTAGCTGCTCATGAACTGATGATAATTTCTCTTCAAAATTGTTTCTCCTTTTCTTTAATTAAGATGGGTAAACACTTTTGACTCGAAGCTATGAACCGGTGAGGTCACAAATGGGGGACACCATCCCCAATGTAAATTCTCAAAAATTACACCACAATGGCGTTTGAACCTTGATGGAAAGAATAACAACATAACAACTTGTAGTAACGGAAAAAGTATCCATTTTTCCTTAATTTTGGAATAACTAATAATAAAATGAGCCTAATGTTACCTTAATTTAGTGTTGTAATGTGTTTTACACATTCACATTAAGTTTAGGGCCCTTTTTAATAAAATGGACTAAATTTTTCCTTATTTAGGGTGTTGTAAAGTGTATCTTTACACTTTCACACTAATCTAGGGCTTCATTTCAAAGTTTAATTACCAAAATGGGGTGTGACCAAGGAAAACCCCCATTCACCTAACAAACAATTTTTTTCTCTCCTTGATGGGTGATTGCATATTTTAGGTTGAAGATCCTTTAAAAAGAAAATTTGAAGAAAGTTGCAAAGTTGTCAAAGTTGCAAGAAAAGTTGTCAAATCATGGAAACTCTTCTACAAAATTTATTTCTAGTTGTCTGATAGTGAACACCTGGAATTTAGGAGTCCAGACTTGGTAGAAGAGAACATAGAAAGCATTTTCCAAAAAACCTAGCCAAGACCCATTAGCCATAGGGTGAATGAGTCCCATGATAGCTTTTGAAATAGTGTTTTCTAAGAGGTACACAAGCTTTGGACCTCTTGAAACTTTCCTTTTCACTATTATTTGTATTAGATTTGATTTCTATAACTCAGTTACACATCATAACCCTCATATTAAATGAAATTAGAGTGGAAATTAGGTTCATCATGTTGTTTCATTATGGTGAACCTATTTTCCTTCATTTCATAACTTAACCATCACACCATACCACTATTGTAAAAGTTGTCTCCTTATTCTCTTATTAAAATTGTGAAAATAATGTATTTATATGCAATTCTTCTAGTTTACCAAAAATCTCATCTTGATAGTTGACAATTAGAATTTTAATTTCAAATAAAAAATTACTGATGCTGAAGTATTCAAATGTGGGGCCAACTTAAGTAGTCTAGTGTGTAGTATTCCCTAGACTAGATCCCACCTTTTTCAGGATTTGAAATGTTAGGGGAAAATATTAAATACATACTTCAATCTTTCATATTTGATTTTTGGTATCTTTCACTTTAGTGAGAGTATGAACTTACACTCAGACTCACATTAAAGTAAATTATGTCAAAAGGGGTTCAATTATCCAAATATTGAGAGGATAAGATGACATTGAATCTAGGGGAAGCATGCAATCCCCAAGATTCAAGATCCTATGGAAAGGAAACATAAGGAAAAAGGAACACACATTTATGAAATATAATAAAGCATGAAAATACAAAACATGACATGAGAGAGACACAACACATAACACAAAAAACAAAATACAGATGCAAGCATGAAAAAATACGGGTATGAAAATCACATACTAGTAAGCTTTGCAGAAATCTTACTAGGATCCATACCCAAGGCATCCATGACTCATAGGATAACAAAGTCCAATATTTTCTAGGTAAACAATGAACCAAGGAGTCACAGGCTACTGAAGTCTAATATTCAATAGGAGAGCCTTAAAAAGGGGTAGCAAAAGAGAAACACATGAGGGCTAATGAGCATTGGTTTTTGACTATGTGCGTACCCATGTCAACCATAGAAAGAGTTATATACCCAATAACTCTGATAAGGTTCTACACAAATGATCAAAATACCAAACCAATACATCACTAAGTCCAATGTGTGTGAACAAACCAAAGAACATAATGGAATGTATGCCCCCACCTTAAAGTAATTGATAAACACCCTTTTGTGAGAAATTGCTTTAAGATAGAATAAAATGATAAATGCAATATGATAAGGTCATGGAAGATTATTTGGAAGGCCCTATGCAAACAAAATGTTTCCAAATAAAGCTAACTCATGACAAGCAGTTGCCCCCAATGTAAAGCCACAAACAAGAAAAAGATATGACATGAGGGATACATGAATCTAAGTTCAGTATATACCTTTGATAATACGTACTAGGATTATGCATGAAATTGAAATTATTCCCCCAAATGCTCATGGAACTATGAACACAATGGAAGAATGGCATATAGTGATGACAAAAAACTTTTTGGTCAACATGGAAGAGACTTAAATATATCAATTCATTGCATCATCCACAAAATGAAAACACAAGAAAATAAAATTCTTACTATATAAAGAAGAATGAGACACAATTAGGTGAATGTCATGAAAAATTATTTTCCTTTATATCCTTGTGTCAAAGGAGCAACAAGGATCAAAGAAAAATGACAAACATAAAGACATATCAAGCAGTGTACATAACAGGAGATCACATCACATGCAAAAAAACATAAATAACATGGATATGTGTAGGATCATCATGGAAAATCAAGCCCTTAAGTGGTTAAAAATTTAGAAAAACTAGAGTTAGGAAACTTTACATAAAAATTTGAATAAGTTATCTATATTATTTCAAAAATATGTAACAATCTAGAATCTGTAGCAAATTGAATGCATTTTCTAAACTACTAGGTTTATTTAAAAACAAAAAAATCTATTTGGTGAAAATTTCAAATTTCAATGTAGTAGTACTTAAATTTCAGGAAAAAATAAGAAGTAGGTGTCTATCGACCAACCTAACCACAATAAAATGATAATATTTTTTTTATAAGATTTTAGATATAAGTAGAGGACTCATGTCTGATGTGATGCATATTTTTTGTAATTTTTTCCAAGTAAATAATTAATTATGAATTTTTTATTACAACTTTTAAAAAATATAAAAACTCGTATGTCTGACCACCTTAACTTGGTCAAAACTTCATGAAATTCATTTTTTTTTAATCTTATAGTATGAAAATCATAGAATGTGATGCATGTTTTGGATTAAAAAAATGTGATACTGTTTGAAAGCTATAGATGTTTTTCAATCATCCTATCAATCAAGACTTTAGTCATAATTCAAATAGAAAATGAATAATAATTATTTATTAAATTCAAAGTAAAGCATAATTTGTATTGGTGGAAAGCTGAGAATCTCCTTTAAAAACCCTTTTTTTTCCATCAATTTTGGGTATAAAAAATGTCGTCAGCTACATACCCTACACATACCCATCATACCGCCACTTTTTGGCCCATCATGATCCTACACATACCCACACATAAAATATACACAAAAGGTACTATACATTTGAGCCAATCTAAAGAAAATTGTTGGCATTCTAATCTTCCTCATCGTACATGGAAGGTAGAGAACTAGCCAAAGGGACTATAACAAGTGTCATACAAGGAGTGTTACCAAGTTCAACATTGTTAAAAGGTGTAGGACAACTGAGAGGGGGGTGAATAAGTTGTCACCAAATTCAAACATGAAACTTCACACACTTATCAACTTCACAACCACACTATTCTGTTATTAAGTATGAACATGAAATGCAGATACTAGAAAGCAAAATCAACACAATGAACACTAGGTTTTACATGGAAAACCCAATAAGGGAAAAACCATAGTGAGGATTAACCCACAATATAAAGTAATAGCAAAACTAAATACAAGAGGCTCACTGCCAAGGGCTCACTACCCAAATACAAAAGCTCACTGCCTATAGATAGGACTCACTGTTCAAAAGGAGGCTCACTTCCTATAGATACAAAAGGTAATAGAAAGATCCACCACAAAAAAATTACACACATCTGTAGCCTTGATTAGAAGATTGCAGAAACCTTCAACTCACTTCTTTCATACATATAACACAATAAAGTACTATTGGCTCAACTCACTTTCGCACAACTCTGCTTCTCACTTGTGGCTTACTTTGTTAATTTTTATAATTTAATCATTAGCATCTCTACTTGAATTTATACCATCTTCAATCTTAGAAACTTTCTCCAAGGTTGGCTACATATGCTTCATTTCATAAATTCAAATTAGGTTGGAAACTCAACACTCCCGTGGTGGAAAGGAATGGGATTGGACCACACCAATACTTAGCTACGACCCAAAACAATGTCTTGGATCAAACACATGCTTCCTTAATTAAATTTTTAATCCTTCATATGAAGTGTAAACACTAGGTCGACCAAACCTAATGAAAGCACAAATGAACATTGAAGTACACGCTTCCCAGCAAGAAGATAACATGTAAATGATGTAACATGCTTCAATATGCATGAAAAAACATCTCAGATACCTTCAGATACATTTGCATCATTTGCAACAACCTTCAAACACAAAAAACCTTCCAATAGTCCATCCAGAATGCACATATACACACAAAAGCTTTGGAAATCATCTTCTAGAGCACCAAACTATGAACACCTTCACTAGAACACAGATACAACCATTACAACACATGTTCTAGATCTACAAGACCTGAAATGAATCAATAGAAGATTACAAAGTAGAAACATTTCTCCCAGTCCATAGACAAACAACTCTGCCAAACCAGTTCACACACTTGTGAAAACAACTTATACTTTCCATCAATCCAAAAGCTACAAAATATGATATGTCACCAATAGATCCCCAACAACAACCCTTCAGATATGATAAGCATAGGATCAGCACAGAAGAAACGTAGAGCACATCTCGGAGCACATTCTGAACACATACATAACTTTGACTTCACTCTTTATTAATTTTCTCAAAAGCACTTGGTAACCCATCATTTCAGTACATTTGCAACATCATAAGGATAGCTCCATGTACTCATAACATCTCAACAACATCTCAACTATACATGCACAATCTCCAACATTCTGAATTATGTTGACATCAATGACATTAAATGAAAACACCACCAACCTTGCTCATACTTGCAACAAACACATGGTGAGTCACTCTCATAAGGAGGATCATCATGATTTCCCCTATCTAAATCTATAGACTTAAAAAAAATAGAGATAATTCATTATGTACTTGTTCATCAATATTAGCATCTTCATCTTCACTATCCAAATTTATCACAATGGGTGGTTTAAAAATAATATCAGTCATGAACTCTTATTTTATTATTTTTGAAGGTTGAGAAATTTAAGTTTTAATGGAATGGTTTGGTGAGGATGGTCATTTATCAAGGATTTTTAGGTAGGTGTTTGGGAATGAAGTAAAATATTATCCATTTCATTCAATTGGTGAACTGTGGAATGACATCTACACTTACACTCCTTAGCACTTGTGTTTCTTCTTACATAGTTTTCAATTTATGAAGGGGTAAGAGAGGGTTTCTCTAACATTGGTCTCTTTTCTTCCTTTGGAGGAGGAATTGAAGGGACTGCTAGGGGTTGGGAAATCATTGTGTCCTTAGGTTTATAAAAAGAAATTCTTTCATAGGCACAAAGGTAATTATATAGATATCTCTTATACTTTTATATGATAGTTGGGGTGGAACCACAACATAAATGTCTAGTGTATGGGTTCATCCATGACTTGTGGAGTGGGAGGAACAACCATTGAAGTTGAACCATAAATCAATCATCCTTGAGTAGTATGTTACTAAGAGATAATTTGGTGATACTCTTTTCTTTATACTTTTTATATGACTTAAAAAAGAAAACCTCACAAGGCTTGACAGGTTCCATAGGTTGAGGCCAAAAATAATCTAGTAAAAAGTTTCTATAAGAGGCCAAAGTTTTAAACCCACTATGATACACCACATATATTTGATATTTAAATAATAATTTTATGCACTTGTGGATTATTGATAGGAATTCATTCATGGAGCATAGCCATGGATAACCTAGCTTCACACGAAATTGATCTAGCATTGGGATGATGGTGAATAAATCATCCTATTGTTTTGGTCCAACTTTGAGTGGAAGAGTTATTGAACCTATTGTAGGGTGAGGGAAACCATCATGAGCTTTTATCCATGCTTTTGGTTGATCATAAGATTCTTTATAAAATTCATGCACAAATAAGAATTCTTCTAGTGATCACATTCTGTAGACACACATGATCAATGAGTATCCCTAGTGTAGGTTTTTCATTAACACAATCGATAATATAGAGAGGACCATCGAGTGCATGTATGGTTACATCAATAAGTGTGAAAGAAATTTCAAGTAACAAAGTGGTTTGTCACTTATGAGGTTTAACATATATTGCATTGAAAATAGTGGTTAGATATCATCATCATGTGTATCATCACAATCTTGAACAAAGTTGAATGTATAATTTGGCATTGGATTTAACTTGAAAATTTGTAAATTCTGATTAGGTGAAGCTACATAATTGTTTCCTTTATCATTAACATCATCCAACTAGATGCGATTAGAATCAATGAGGTCTTGCACTTTATATTTACTATGCATACATCATTTCGTATCATGTCTAAGTATATGATGGTATTCAAAAATGCTTTTTGGTTTAAGTCTGCAAGTAAAGGTTTAGTTGTATCCAAGGGAATAATTGGAGGTAATTGGATTAAGTTCTTAATTAACATTGTAACATGATTGCATGAAGAGAGCCATACAATTGGTTGAATTTTCTCCCTTAGTCTAAATTGACAAGGAATTGAAATTACAACAATGTCATGTGTTTCAATATTATTAGGGATATGAGGAGTGTTTATCTTAAGAAAATTCTTATTTTTCATTTTGAATGGTTGATATTTATTTTGAGGTATGGATTTGGATTGATTAGTAGGATTTGATTAAGGTGTACCTTCATATTGACTAACCGATATCTGATAATCATGAACATCTTCTCTCAAATATTAGGTTGAAAATTTCCTATAAACATAATTTGGACATTGGAATTAGGAAGGCTATAGGAGATTTGTGAGTAAATAAATTGGTATCATCCAATAAATTTTGTTCTCTTTTCCATAGATCCTTGTTTACAATGAACTAGGTCAATTACTGTCACTTGAGGACCAATGTTTGCTTGGAAATGTTAGAGAAATGTACTAACAAGTTTAGTGAATGAATTTATGGAGTTATTTAGAAATAATAAAATCCATTCCAAGGCCATATCATCCGACGATCTAGAAAAAAATTTAGCTAGGAGATTGTCTTAAAATATGAAGTTGCTACACAATGTAGTAAAAGTTGATACATGATTTTTAGGATCTCCCTTACCATTGCACTTCTCAATTTAGGGTATTTTCATGTTTTGAGGTATAGGTTTTTCCAAGATAGAAATTGACAATGGGTTTTGTGTGAGATATTATGGAGGTTTACCATTTTGATTTTGATTTAATATGGATATTTTCTATTGAAGTGATGCCACATTTTGCAAAAGTTGGTTTAGGAATGGATCACTGTTTGGCATGTTCTAAGAGTTTGGTGAATATGGTAAAATTGTGTAAATGGTTGATGGAATACTATGTTGCATACATTTATGAGAGGTGAAAAAACTATAAGGATTCCCACTAGGAATCCCTAAGCCTTGATTTAGGCCATTGGTGTGTTATATCATTGAAGCTACAGTTAGTGATGTAAATGCTAGAATAAAAGATATACCTTGTGCTAAAGGAAACTTGTTTTCCTCCTTGGTTTTGAGTATTTGTGAATTCTTGAGTGGAACTAGCTATTCTAGGGATGTTAGAATCTACTATATGAGTGATACCATGCAACCCTTATATTCCTTGATAATCATTAATCAAATTCCTAAGGTTATCCATGATAGGCATCGTTTGTACCACAAAATATTTAGTGCTTAAGTAAGCTTGAAATAACTCTAAATGTTTTTCCAATTGTTTCAATTTCTAATTAGGAACATGGGTTATAAATGTCTCTACATCCGCATAAATATGTGGTTGTGAGGTAGTCATGGGTACTATAGGATTAGGAATGAAATCTGAGATGGGAACTAGGTATTAACAATACCTTGTGTGAAAGAGTTTGAGGACTTAGGCTCTAGAGCAAATGTAATTATAGTGTGAGATGCCATCAGTCTACAAATTTTTCTCACAAGATATTAGCAATAAGACACCAGGTCATGAAGCTTATATGAGTTTCAAAACACTTAGGTATGCCTACTATGAATGTTAAGTTATAGAACAGTCACAAAAAATACACAATCCAAAATTAGAGAGTAGAACCACATAGGAAACAAAGTAAAAGATCTATAATCAAAGTTTGGGTCAAATTTAGTTGGTCTAGGGTGTTAGTATGGCAAGGATTTTTTTGATAATTTTAAAAGTTTGGATGTTTGCAATAGTGTTTAAGTGTTCTATTATGTGACAATGCTAGTATGATAGTAAATAAATTTCTAGAGTTTAGTAGATTTATGATTGTGCAATATAAAATGCAAGTATTCAAGCAATTTTGAAAATTTTCAAGAAAAGAAATGATATTCCAATTACAACTTTCAGATGCAAAGTGTAGAAAAATTACTAATCTAATGTGAATAATCTGGAAATGAGAATCTTGATAGCTTTTTTCAACAGAATAATGCACTTTTTTCACCTTTTTAAGTTATAAATAAATGCCTAAATAAATGCCTTAAAAACTTTTAGATTTTCATATTTCAGATTTAATATGACCTAATATAGATTTGTAAATTCCACTAAGATGCAGATCTAACTTCTGATGATTGAAATTAATCCTATTTGAGATTTGAATGCAATAATGTATGCGATTTTTATTTTTTAATGGAATAATGGATGCCAAAATGAGAAATTCCAAACAATGCAAGATTAACCCTAGATTTGAGATGATATGCTTCATATTTTAGAAGGTATTTAATGTAAAATTAGTTAGGTTCACCAAAATATTTAATTGAAAAATATGATCCTAAATGCAATGTCTAGATTAGTGGGATCAAGCCCTTTCCATTGAACATTAGAATTGAGATCAACAAGGTTAGAAGATGATATTGAGTTGAAACCTAAAAAATTGAGTCAATCAACCTTAGATCTAATTCCTTTAAAGGAATTTTAGAGACAATATTTTGATGTGATGCAATGATGTAACTATACAGTCTATTCCCTATTTCGAATTGACCGTAACACTGATAAATATAATAAAAATTCAAAATGACTACGAGCGGGAAAACTGTGCCGGTTGGGGAGTCCTCTGTTCTGGGCCGGAATACTGGGCTGACAGGGGAGTTTTCTATTTCTGGTGAGGCTCTCAGGGGTGCTAGAGCGGGTGCTGGCATCGGGGCTGGGGCTGGTGTTGGCGTCGGGGTTGGTTTTGGTGCTGGCGGTGGGGTTGGCTCTGGTGCTGGCGTCGGGGCTGGATCTGGTAAGGGTATCAAGGGTGCTAGTTCATCTGTGCATGCACCTAGATCATATATGAATATTAAGCAGAGTTTTGATGGTTTCATCCCTGTGAAAAACTCCATCATAGTGAAGATTAAGGATGAGTTAGTAGAAGAAATAAATGATAGTGTAGCAGAGCTTTCTGCTCAAGGGGTGATCTGTCAGTTTAGGGGCTTTTGGCCAAGCCTTCCTCAGCTGCACTCTTGGATCACCAATAAATGGGAGCCCCTCATCACTGATAAAGTTCAAATCTTCCCTATGGCCAAAGGTTTTTTTGTTGCTAAGTTTGAAAACACTTTAGATAGAGACAAAATCTTGTATGAAAATTTCTTTTGCTGGGAGGACAAATACCATTTGATGGTTAAACCTTGGCACACCAACTTTAACCCAGATTCTGAAACCTTCAATAAATTCTCGATTTGGGTCCGGTTGCCTAATCTCCCTCTTCACCTTTGGAGTGACTCTCTCTTGGAGGAGGTTGGGGAAGCCCTAGGTGATTTTTTAACTGTGGACAATGAATTTTATAATCTTTATCACTCTACCTTTGCCCGAATACTTGTTGAAATTGATGTCTCAAAAGGACTGCTTGCTAAGGTTCTCTTAAAATCTTCTAGGGGGTCTTGGATCCAATCGTTGGATTATGAGGGGGTCCCTTTCCGCTGTAGAAGATGCTTCAAAACAGGACATGCTGCTACTCAATGTGGATTTGAGAAGAAGTCTAAGACAACTACTTGGTGGAATGGCGCTTCACAACAACATTACACGGTGGAGAAGAAATCTGACCCACTTCTGAGCTTCTCTGAGGTGGTGGCTTCTGATTCACATGCTACTGGGGCTTCTGACTCTCAGGCTGCTGGGGTTTCTGATTCACTTGGTGCTGGGGCTTCTGATTCACAGGTTGTTGGGGTTTCGTTTGCTGGGGTTTCTCCTTCCTCCGCTGGGGAAGCTACCATGATAAATCATATTGAGAATAATACTAGACTAGTTTCTGTCTCTACTAATGGTGCTTTGTTTTCCACCTCTGATTGCTCTCCAGTTATTTCCACACCTATTCAGGCGAACTCTGATGTTACCTCCCAGGTTGCGGATTTTCATCCTCAGGAAATTAATGGGCTGGCTTGGCAGGCTAAGGCAGCACAAGTTGATGAAGGCTGGACTACTGTTACTGGAAAAAAATCTAAACCCTCTGGGCCTTCTTTCGATATGACTCTTCGCTCCAACAAACAAAACTCTAATTGTAAAACTTAATGGTGTTTGTTTATGAGCTAGTTTTTTGTTGACTGCACGCTGTCTTTTCTGCAGTCTGGTTTTTTTTGGCTTGTTTAAGTTGTTTGGCTTTTGGTTGTAATGGGTTCCGGATCCCATCAAAATCTGTTTTCCCCAATTTCAAAAACTATACAATTATAGTGTGGAAAAAAGTAGTCCTTTTCACACTTAATTTGGGAATAATTGTCATTGAATTAACCTAATTGTGTCTTGGAATAGTGTTGTAATGTGTTGTACACATTCACATCATTCTAGGACCCTTATTTGATTAAAATGTACCTTAATTTGTGTTAGAGTGCTTAAGTTTGCTTAGGCATATAGGAAAATAATTATTTAATATTTATATTTTTCACTGGAGATGAGATGCTCTGTTTGGAGGCATTGTTGTTGGTGTGAGAATTTTTATTTTCTATAGAAGATTGGTGTTTCTTCTCCTATTGAAGGAATTATTTCCAACCTGGAGGGCATCCTTTTTGAAGCATATTTTCTATTGAGACTATTTGGGAAAGGCATTTTTTGATTGCAGGTTTTGTATACTTTGCTTGAAGGCATGATTCAATTTTTAGACCCATGTTCTTGATTGAAGAGCAGCCTACATTTGATTAGGAAGAGGCACGATAGAAACACACTAGAGGAAATTTTTCTTATGAGTATCATTTGCACATTTTTGTGATTGGTTGATTTTGCATCAAAATTTAGTTTTCTAAAATTTTCCATCAAATATTTGCTAGGGTTCATTGGAGGTGGGCTCGTATGTGGTCGTTTGGAATGATTTCTAGGAACTTAATCCCACATTGGTAGTGTGGAGGATATTTTTTCTATTCAAATAGCACTGCAGCGTGAATGGAATGGTGTGAGCAAGGCTCACGTTGGTACAAGTGAAAGCTTGCATGCATGCTAGAAGCTGCATGCCTGTGTGTTTGGAGGAAATTGCAAATCTGTATAATTGTGAGGTGGAACCCTTGGTGAATTTCATATAAAGGTTCCCATAAATTTTTTCTCAATTCAGAAAATCATTTTCTTTGAAGTAATTTTTGGAAAGGCGGTGAAATTTAATTTCAAGAGGCTACAATTTGTTGATTTTTTTTTTTAAAATTTTGTTTAATTTTTACCTTTTAGTGCAATATTTTTCATGTATACTCTTGGAACCATTGAATTGTTAACTCCCCATAATTAACACACCTAGAAAATGAAAATGCATAGATTGCTTTAGTCTCAAGGTTTGTGGTCTACACTGAGTGCTACCCAACCTTCTCTCACCAAGGAATATGAAATATTTTCCCATGAAAATAAGAGTGATCAAGCTATGGGTTTGATGAAATTAAATGTTTATGCTAGTATCCTTTTTCATGTTGATGATTTTAGTACACCCAAAGAAATATGGGATAAGTTAGAAAACCTGTTTGGTTAGGTTAGTGAGATTTGTGCATTGCAACTAGAGGCTGAATTAACCTCTCTTACCCATGAACCATTTCCTACTATTGATGACTTTCTAGTGAAATTCAAATCAGTAAGGGACCACAACTAGTGGGATGTGGGAAGAGAAAAACTGATAAGGAGTCTATTTTCTTGGTTATGTCCAAGTTGAGAGGCCCATTTGTTGTTTTTTCTTCTACCTTTAATTCCACAATGGATGCTTTGGGTAGTACATTCCAAATGCCTTCTTTTGAAACCTTCTATGAATGGTTAACAAGAGAACAAGACAAACTTGTCCAGTTAGAGAGGATTCCTACAAATCATGCATTGGTTTCCCAAGAATCTAACAATAAAGGGAAGGATAAGCCTAAACCTAAAATAGAGTCAACTAAGACTTCCTCCTCTTCAAAAGAGGACAAGCCCAAGAAGGAGAAAATTAGTTGTGCATATTGTAAGAAAAAGGGGCATGATGAGCATCATTATTGCATGAAGAAAATTGATGAACTCTCACACCTTCTTTAGAAAAAACAACATTCCATTTACCTCTTTTGTAACTCCTCCTTCTATAGCCTTTAGATCTTCATCTCCATCACCATCCAACTCTACAAAGTATGGGAATATAGGGGTTGCAAGTGGTAAAGAAGATAAGCACTACATTGGAAAAGGACATTCACTAGTGACTTCTACAACTAATTCTTGTTGTGATAGATGGTTTATGGACTCAGGTGCATCTCACCACATGAGTTTCTCACCCTATCCTTTCATGGGTCTTCATCCTTCTGACACTTCCAAGATTTTGTTGGGAGACAATAAGCTTTTGAATGTTGCAGGAGTAGGAAATGTTGAGATAGGTGATGGGTGTTTCTGAGATGTACTGTGAATTCCAAAGTTACATACAAATATGTTGTCCATCTATTAGATAACACATGGATAGGTGCCCACGACCGTGGAGTTTACTACCAATTCTGTGTTTATCATAGAGGTTGATATTGGAAAAATTATTGCATTTGGTAATGCAAATCATGAGTCTTGTCTATATACCTTCTCTTGATTTGTTGATGATGATGGCTATGTTCCTCACACTCCTCTTGTGAGTGTTGACAATGATTTAGGAGAGATTGGTCATCTAAATTTTGGAGTACTTCACAATCATGTTAATTCAGTTCCTACTGCTTTAGAGGTTTAGTCTACAACACAACAGGATATCTCTGATTCCTCAAATCTTCTTTTATTGGATGTACATTTGGTAGGAATCATAGATTTGTTTATGGAGTCTCATATTGCAAATTTGGGAGATAAACTTGCGGGGATTTCTCTCTTCTTTGCTGACAATTTTAGCATGACAGTTGATTCATCTAGATTGTCTTTGGAGGTTGACATTGTTGATCCTTCCCCCTCATTTAATTCACCAAAATTATTGGTTGATTTTGATCATGATTATGTGATGGATTATTCTATTTGGAGATTTCCTTCCTCTTTTCAGTTGAATATGGAGTGGCTTCTTCATCACTTGGCGGACTTGTTTCTTCCTAAGGGAAGAGGTGTTGCTTGCATGAATTGGCTCATCTTTTGTTTTCAAGCATACTTCATCGGCATTGGAGCTTCTTCATTATGGAGGGGGGATATGCTATCTCCTATGTTCCCTCTTACGGGGGGTCATTTATTTTATATATGATGTATGTAGTACTTGCGGGGTGTGATTGAATCCTCCATCCATGCATCTTTTTTTGTTTTCTTTTCTCTCTTTTGGAGAGGGGTTTTTTCCCACAATTTTTTTCTCCTTTTCTCTGGTTGTGAGAGATTTATTTGTAAATGGGTACCTAACATGGTTGTGTAGCCATGACCCATATTATTTTTTTTGCATTTTTTGCATCTTCATTCTCCCTAAGTTGCACTTAAGGGGGGGTATTAGAGTGCTTAAGTTTACTTAGGCATATAGGAAAATAATTATTTAATAGTTATAGTTTGGGAAGTTATTTTGGCAACCAGTTGGGGTGGTTAATTAATGGGAATGCAAGGCTATAAAATCACCATTGAATATTTGTTAAATATCAAGCAATAGAGATTTTTCTTCTTGCATCAAGCTCTTATCATCCTCCTGTGGTGAGTTATCTTTTGATTGATCCTAAGCATTTCAAAAACTTGTCCTTTACAAAAGTGTTATAAATTGTTGTAACAAAATTTCACACTTTTCTAGGGTTTATTTAATTAATTAAGCCTAATGGGCTCGGGTATGTGTAGGATCATCATGGAAAAACAGGCCCTTAAGTGGTGAAAAATTTAGAAAAATCAGAGTTAGGCAACTTGACGTAAAAATTTGAATAAGTTATCTATATTATTTCAAAAATATGTAATAATAGAACTTGTAGCAAATTGAATTTAGTTTCTAAACTACTACGTTTATTTTTTTTAAAATTCTATTTGGTGAAAATTTGAAATTTCAATGCAGTAGTACTTAAATTTTAGGGAAAAAATAAGAAGTAGGTGTCTGTCTGACCACCCTAACCACAATAAAATGATAATTATTTTTTATAAGATTTTATATATAAGTAGAGTACTCATGTCTTGATGTGATGCATATTTTTTTGTAATTTTTTTCAAGTAAATAATTAATTATATTTTTTTTATTACAACTTTTAAAAAATATAAAAACTCATATGTGTGACCACCTTAACTTGGTCAAAACTTCATGGAATTCATTTTTTTTAATCCTATAATATGCAATGCATAGAATGTGACACATGTTTTGGATTCAAAAAATATGATACTGTTTGAAAACTATAGATGTTTTTCAATCAGCCTATCAATTAGGACTTTAGTCATAATTCAAATAGAAAATGAATAATAATTATTTATTAAATTCAAAGTAAATCATAATTTATATTGGTGGAAAGCTAAGAATCTCCTTTAAAAACCCTTTTAGTTTCATCAATTTTGGGTTAAAAAAAAGTTGTCAGCCACATACCCTACACATACCCATCATATTGCCACTTTTTGGGCCATCATGATCCTGCACATACTCGCCCCTTTTTAATAAAATGTACCCAATGTGTACCCTAGTTATGGTGTTGTAAAGTGTTTTAACACACTTTCACATTTATCTAGGGTCCCCTTAATTAATTGTGGTTAATTGGAGTTAATTAGCCCCTTTAATTCAAATTTAAACCTTATTTATGACACGTCTCGAAGATCTATCTCGAAACCCATGAATCAAACTACATAAAATTTGATTGGGAAAATTTAAGGTCCTAGAAAATGGTGCCAGGACCCATTTTCCCTAGGTAGTCAATGGGTCCTTCCTCTATAGGACCGGGCCCTTTTTTAACATATTTTAGATGGGGTTTTAGTGATCTTTCATTCCCTGAAGGAATGGTCCTGGAAAACAGTGCTAGGACCCCTTCACCCTAGGTGGCGAATGGGTCCTCCCTTAATGAGAATGTCCTTTTTGAATTTCATTCTGGTGGGAATTTAATAATATTCATTTCTAGATCTAGTATCAGCTTTAATTGTTTGAATTTTAAGGTTAATTCTCCAATTATATATAAATGCAAGGTTATTTTACATAATTTCACCTAGAAGAAGATTTCAAGCAAGCTAAGAGACCAAATTTTTTCATGAGATCAAGCATTCATAGTCAAGAAGCAAGTAAAAGTGAAGTTTGGTGCAACATTGCAATTTCTTCAAGCTCATTTTGTATCCAATATCAAGCATTAGAGAAGGTTGATGATAAATGCCTATGGAGAATCATGATGGATTCTAGGTGTTGGGAGATGCACAAGTCATACAACCAAGACTAAGGACTTGTTTCCTAATTGATTCCATCTTCTATAGTCATCATGTTTGCAGCCTACAAGATGTATTTTCATATTTATTGCTTATTAAAGGGATTAGACATCTTCTTTAGTGAGTCATTTTGCATTGCTCATGTTACATTCAAGGGTTTTATCCTAGCATAATTGGGTAGAATTGACTTCACATTCCCATAGATCTTAGCATTAGACACATTTAAGATTTAGATCGCACACAAAATTACATGTTTTAGATTTCTCATTCATCAAAGGTTTAATTACCAACAAGGGGTTTGACTGAGGAAAACCCCTATCCACCAACAAGCTCTCAAACTTCTCTTACAGATTATTGCAAATCTAGATCTAGAAATAGGAATTTCAATGTACAAAGGAGAAAAGTAGATGTAGACAACATTCATACATATGTGGGAAATCCAAAATCATTTTCCATAGTAGTTATGTATGTTTGTGGAATTAGATGCAGACAACATTCATATGGATGATAGGTTGTATATTAAATATAATATTAAACATTGATCTCAATATTTACTACAGTGATAGAAAGTGTATGTTCTTGCTCGAGGATTTTTTGAGAGCTGTCGAGGCTCCATGACACAATATGGTAGGGTGGAGAGCATGCCTTCTTTTGTTGTGTTTCATTTTATTTTACCTATGTGTAGATATGTACATATATATAGGTTTACACACACACACACACACACACACACACACACACATATATATATATATATATTGTGGACAAAGATTTTGGCACCCTAATGCTTTCTCACATTTCTAGGGTTTTTCACCTAAAAGGAGAGAGATGGGCCAAAATGCTAATGTATACATTCAAGATTATTGTAAAGAGGGATGCAATGTGTCTAAATGAGATGAACTAATGGTATGTGCAAGATCATCATGGAAAAAACAGGCCCTTAAGTGGCAAAAAATTCAGAAAAATCAGAGTTAGGAAACTTGACGTAAAAATTTGAATAAGTTATCTATATTATTTCAAAAATATGTAAGAATAGAACCGGTAGCAAATTGAATGTAATTTCTAAACTAATAAGTTTATTTAAAAAAAATATCTATTTGGTGAAAATTTGAAATTTTAATGTAGTAGTACTTAAATTTCGGGAAAAAATAAGAAGTAGGTGTCTGGACCACTCTAACCACAGTAATATGATAATAATTTTTTATAAGATTTTAGATATAAGTAGAGGACTCATGTCTCGATGTGATGCATATTTTTTTGTAATTTTTTTCCAAGTAAATAATTAATTATGAATTTTTATTACAACTTTTAAAAAATATAAAAATTGTATGTTTGACCACCTTATCTTGCTCAAAACTTCATGATTTTTTTTTTTTTTTAATCCTATAGTATACGAAGCATGGAATGTGACACATGTTTTAGATTCAAAAAATATGATACCATTTGAAAGCTATAGATTTTTTTCAATCATTCTATCAATCAGGACTTTAGTCGTAATTCAAATAGAAAATGAATAATAATTATTTATTAAATTCAAAGTAAAGCATAATTTATATTGGTGAAAATATGAGAATCTCCTTTAAAAACCCTTTTCATTTCATCAATATTGGGTTTAAAAAAAGTCGTTAGCCACATACCCTACACAAACCCATCATATCACCACTTTTTGGCCCATCATGATCCTACACATACCCCTAAATGTAGAAAATGAACAAAAGCTATTGATTATGAATGCAAAACTAAGAAATGTGAAGTGTTTAAAAACACATTGTGATATGAAAACATGTGGAAAATCACCTAGAAATGCAAACAAAACTAGACAAAAAGCTATGAAACAGAATGTGTGCATCGGTAGGCTGAAAAAGGATGGCATGAAGGTCTAGAATCTTGATGAAACTATTGCAGAAGTCAACTAGGACACTTGTGCCAATCTGGGTGACTTAGTCCTAGTTCTAGAAAAATTTCCCAGAAACCCATTTCGGCCAAATGGGTATCCAAATCTGCAAAAACATCTGAAAATAGGTCTAGTGGGACTAAGCTACCACTATTGGCAACTTAGTCTAGTTTTGAATTTTTGAAAATTTGAAAGTGGAGACAAAAGCCCTCGATTTGCACTTCAGTTCCCTACAGGTGTCCACTTCTGAAACTCTAATTTTTGGGCTTGAATGTGACTTTATGTCATATTTTGGCTTGGTCAACACGGAGATGTCATCAACAATTCTTCAACCTTATCTTGAATGATCTTGATACCCTCAAAGTGTCCAAATCTACAAACACACAATGAAAGAGAAAGAAATGGTGAATATTAGGGCATGGGGGTTTGCCTTGGTCAAGCCCCTTTTTAGGTAATTAAACCAAATGAATAAAGAATGTAATGAAGCATGCAACAATGGAGTTAATACCTTATTATGATGTTTGATCTTGAATTTCTATAGCAAAACATGAATAAACTACCCTTGAATGTCCTTGGAAGCTATCTTGATGACTTACTGTGATAAAACCCTAGCTTGCTTGACTTGAGAACATGATGAATGATAGATGAATGATGAATGAGATATGAATTTGGTCAAATGAGAAGTAAAATCCTATATTTATACACAATTATGCCCTAATTCCTGAAAGTACCTCATCACAGGCCGACCTTAGGTCTTAAGGAATAAAAACCTGAAAGAAATTTAAATTTATTTTTACTTTTGAGCCAAATGGGACTAAGTCACCACCAATGACAACTTATTCCACTTGGGAATTTTTGAGTGGATGTCAGGAATTGTGATAAATTAAATAATTTTTATTAGGTTCTTCTTCAACAAGACACTTAAGTAAGGCTTGTAAGTGCATAAAGGGGCCATCTAAAGCATAACAAAGGTGTAAATATTGATGAAAAGCCTAGGAAAGTGTGAAATTTTGTTACAAGACTACAACACTTTGAAATGGGCCTTGATAAGGTTATTTAGGTGAATTATGATATTATGGTCTTAGAAAAATGTGAAGGTGTGTTACAACACCTTACAACACCTTTACAAGACATCAATAAATGTGATTTATTTAGTTTGTAAGGGCCCAAGACCTAATGTGGATGTGTAAAACACCTCACAACACTAAATCAAGGTCTCGTTAAGTCCAATTTGTCATCAATTATTTCCATATCAAGCAAAGTATACACTTTTTTCTGACACATTAAGCCCCCACTTTAGTGAGAGGATGAACTTTATTCAAACTCATGCTAAAGTAGCCATTCAAGAGGATCCCAGTCATACCAATGCAGATGAAAAATAATGAAAAAGATCAAAGGAGGTTGTGCAAGCCCCCAGGATCCAAGATGCTAATTCAAACCAACATAAGCGCAAGAGAACACACACAAATTGGATGATTTTGTAGCAAAACAAGATACACGATCATGCAATGGCAAGGACTAGAAAGGGGTATGTGTAGGATCATGATGGGCCAAAAAGTGGTGATATGTAAGTGATATGATGACCCATGTGGTTGACGACAATTTTTTAACCCAAAATTGATGAAACAAAAAGGGTATTTAAAGGAGATTCTTAGCTTTCCACCAATGCAAATTATGCTTTATTTTGAATTTAATAAATAATTATTATTCATTTTCTATTTGAATTACGACTTAAGTCCTGATTGATATGCTGATTGAAAAAAATCTATAGCTTTCAAATGGTATCAAATTTTTTGAATCTAAAACATTCGTCACATTCTATGCTTCACATACTATAGGATTAAAAAATGAATTTCATGAAGTTTTGACCAAGTTAAGGTGGTCAGACATACGAGTTTTTATATTTTTTAAAAGTTGTAATAAAAAATTCATAATTAATTATTTACTTGGAAAAAAATTATAAAAAAATATGCATCACATTGGGACATGAGTCCTTTCCTTATATCTAAGATTTTATAAAAAAATATTATCATTTTATTGTGGTTAGGGTGGTTAGACTGACACCTACTTCTTATTTTTTCCTTGAAATTTAACTACTACTGCATTCAAATTTCAAATTTTCACCAAATAGATTTTAAAAAATAAAATAAACCTAGTAGTCTAGAAACTACATTAAATTTGCTACAAATTCTAGATTCTTACATATTTTTGAAATAATATAGATAACTTATTCAAATATTTACGTCAAGTTTCCTAACTTTGATTTTTCTGAATTTTTTTCCACTTAAGGGCTTTTTTTTCCATGATGATCTTGCACATACCCAAAGAAGAGAAGAGAGAAAATAAAAAGGTGGATCAAGCTTCAATTGTTTGTCCAACACCTTGTGTATTAGATCTAGGCATGTTTGTTCGAAAAGAGAAATGTATACTCACTCTAGGGTGACAAAACTCTTGGTTGTTCATTGGGTGAGAAAGCCTAAAAGTATACTCAGTCTAGGGCCATAGAACTTTTGGTTGTTTGTGGGGTGAGAAAACCCAAAATTATACTCACTCAGGTGCCACAAAACTTCTGGTTGTCTGCCGGGTGAGAAAGCCCTAAAGGGTGAGACACATACGACCGATATGTGCTCACAAACATACAAGTGGCTATGGGGAAAAGTCATGCCTCAGAATGGGCTTCCCGATCAAACCATACCAAAGTTATACCTCTTGATAAATTTAATAAGGCACCACAGTGATTTTCGAGCTCTATAAGGTAAGAAAAACTTTGTACATTTGTCACTCATAGACATACAGGATGGGACCATAGGCATGCAAGTTGTGTTATGCAAGATGGCCATATGAAAATTGTTGTAAAGTGCAAGGAATGTTCAAAGGGATTTTGCTTAGTTTGTGCAAGGTATCATCTTAGGGGACATTGTGCTTAACGTCTCCAAGAGAGGATGTGCCAAAGAAGTATCACACTCTTGGAGGGAATCAAGCCGAATGACTCCACCAAGAAAAGAATGCATCGTAAGAAGAAAGAAATCACACAATGAAATTTGAGTGTCGATTGTTTTCCCCCACTTTAAAGCAGTTGCAAACATTGGTACTGTGAGAAATTTATTTAAAGTAGAAGAAGGAGAACATGAGAGCTTCCACAGAAAGCCCTATGCCAAGTCATATGTTTCCTATAAGCTACATCATGAAAGAGGGTAGTATGTCACATGCGAGCCAACTTAAGGCATGCCGTTCACATCCCAAGCTTGCTTTTATATGTTCATGAAAGGTTAACGACTAGCCAAAAGAGGCAATGACAAGTGACATATGGGGACAAGGCTACGTAGCCCCTTGCCCCCACTTAGTGCAGGACAAGGATGAGCTAAAATGGTGCATGCTAGAGCGAAAATCAGGATTGATTAGAAGGATTGGGTTCCCCCATATAAGGAAGAATACCAAACACCCCAAAATGTTAGATTTTAATAATCAAAGCCTTACATTCATTAGTGGAGTGACCATGAAATCTATGATATGCATAAAATGAATTCTTGTAATAAAATTTCTTTCAAGTTCTTGGAGGAAGGGTGATCAAGTGATCTTGGAGAAGTCTTGACAAGATACCCTCTTGATCAATGGGATAAGGTGGTCTTGTAGTTTGTGACAAAGATGTTTCTTTCTTAGTACAAGATTTCATACGTACGCAAGACTCTTTAGACTGTGAGATTTTATTCTCTCCATTATAGGAGGATGTAAAATCTAAAAAAAACAATTCATTAGTGTTTTGGGTATGTGCAGGATCATCATGGAAAAAATAGGCCCTTAAGTGGCAAACAAATTAGAAAAATTAGAGTTAGACAACTTGACGTAAAATTTTGAATAAGTTATCTATATTATTTCAAAAATATGTAAGAATAGAATCTGTAGAAAATTGAATGTAGTTTCTAAACTACTAGGTTTTTTAAAAAAGAAAAGAAATCTATTTGGTGAAAATTTTAAATTTCAATGCAATAGTACTTAAATTTCAAGGAAAAAATAGGAAGTAGGTGTCTGTCTGACCACCCTAACAACAATGAAATGATAATATTATTTTATAAGATTTTAGATATAAGTAGATGACTCATGTCTTGATATGATGCATATTTTTTTGTGATTTTTTTCCAAGTAAATAATTAATTATGATTTTTTTATTACAACTTTAAAAAAAAATTAAAAAATCGTATGTCTGACCACCTTAACTTGGTCAAAACTTCATGAAATTCAATTTTTTTTTTTTAATCCTATAGTATGCAAAGCATTGAATGTGATGCATGTTTTGGATTCAAAAAATGTGATATTGTTTGAAAGTTATAGATGTTTTTCAATTAGTCTATCGATCAAGGCTTTAGTCGTAATTTGAATAGAAAATGAATAATAATTAATTATTAAATTCAAAGTAAAGCATAATTTATATTGGTGCAAAGCTGAGAATCTCTTTTAAAAACCCTTTTCGTTTCATCGATTTTGAGTAAAAAAATAGTCATCAGCCACATACCCATCATATTGCCACTTTTTGGCCCATCATGATCTTGCACATACCCTTTTGTGTGATGACATTGACATTAAGAAAAAAATTATTTGTTTGTTTTATGTTTTGGAAAGGAGAACATTCAAGACCACTAGTGTCAATGAGTTTAGGATGTACGACTATTAAGGTTTATTTAGGAGTATGTTGTGTGAGAGTGTGGATGTTGAGGGAAGGCTTGATTACTTCTATCAAAGGACAATAACCAAGACAATGTGTTGTTTGTTGTGTGATAGGATCTATAGGGTTGTGGATACCTTGTTTGTGAGCACCAAATCCTTTTCCACTATAGCCAAGTTGCTTCATAAGTTCATAACCTTTTCCATAAAGCTTTTTCATTGCTTTTGAAACTGGTGGTTGTTCGTTGTTGTAGTCATCAAAGGTTGTATAATTTGTTATGTTTTGGTCTAAAGTGGTTGAGGTGGATGCTTTCCAAAAGTCGTCTGAGTTCTGTGTTTTCATGATTGCATTTTTGTTACCCTTAGTTGATTTTTTGTTTATGATA
The DNA here is from genome assembly GCA_007258455.2 of Sequoia sempervirens. NCBI lineage: Eukaryota > Viridiplantae > Streptophyta > Pinopsida > Cupressales > Cupressaceae > Sequoia > Sequoia sempervirens. Next base: position 43,737,768 of record VDFB02193867.1, on the reverse strand, counting down.
TTATACTTGTCCATGAGTGTTGGTGTGAAGTCCAAGGAACCCCAGTCATCATCTAATAGTGTCGTGACTTGTTCAATATGTTGTTTGTCTTTGTGTTGCACATGTTCCACTTGTGTGGTTGGTGATAAGGTGTTCAAGGGGTTCTCTTTGTTTTTCTCAAGTTGCAAGACACTATAAGGTTCATGATCAACGTCAACTATGTGGACAGTTGTGTTATTGTAAACATATTTCATTTTATGATGAAGAGTTGAAGGAACTGCAGTCATCTCATGAATCCATGGCCTACCTAAAAGAATATTATGAGGCATGACATGGATCAGTGTTTGCAATGTGACCACTCCAACTGTACTAGGTAAAGTGATCACACCGAGCAGTTTCTTTTCTTCAATGTCAAAGCCCTTAATAGATAAAGAATCATGTTGATTTTTTTATTTATCCACATGAAGCCTATCCAAGAGGTTTACGCTACACAAATTAAGGGTTGAACCATTGTCAACAAGGGTTTGCTTTATCCCTATTGTTTTGTATTGAGATAGGATTATGAAAGCTTCATTTTTTTTTTGCACTTCCAAAGGGGGGGGTTCACTTTGGTGGAAAACAATGTAACCATTCAATCCTTGAATTATGGCTGCTATATCATTTGGTTGTGCATTAGAATGGATAGGAATTTGTTGTAAGGACATTTGAAGCATAGTATGATAGGTCGATGAATTCTGAAGAAGGTCCCAAAGAGATATCTTGGCAGAAGTATTCTTGAGTTGTTCAACGAGATCATACTCCCTAAGGTGTGAATTTAATCGAGGAGCACTAGGAAATATGGGATTAGGAAAAGGTAATGGTGTTTGGGTGGGTTGTTGTGGTCGCAGATTGTTTCTAGTGTAGTGTGTATGAGAAACAACATCATGTGTAGGTGGGTAAAGGATAAAATCAGGTTCAGGTGGAGGTGGAGGTTTATGTGATGGTGGGTAAGGGATGAGTTTAGGTTGGTGTTGAGTTTGTTGTTTGTGTGAAGGTGGGTAGAGAATTAGTGGGTTCTTAGGATGTCCCACGGGGTATGTATAAGGTCCATTGATCGAGGGGGATCTAATGGAAACTTGTGCATTCATAACCTCAGCGGTCTTGGTTTGATGTATCTCTAATGAAGGGAAATCTAGAGTCACATTTTTATCGAAGGAAGACACATTAATATTGTTTTCATTTTCTAACACCATGATATTCTCCCTAGGAGGATATTTTTTAGGAGAACTACAAATCAAAATTTTCTAACATTCAAAGGTTGGTTCTTCTAAAAGGACTTCATTGCAAGTAGGGGAATGATGAATGGTTGAATTTGCATGCTCAAGAAGGGTTTCACTAGGTGAAGGGGGGTGACTAAGATACTCATGACTGTTATTAATTGTGTTTTCTAACATCAAAGTATCTTCTTCACAACTAGGAGAGATAAGTTAGTAGAAGAACAAATGTTATTCTCATGATTGCCAATGGTTGTGTTGTCTTCTTCATCAATGTTTTGTCCACTAAGAGAGGTAAGAGGAGAGAAACAACTAGGATTCTCAAAAATCTCATTGATCAATTCTTCTACCAAAATATCTTCGTCACCAATAGGAGAGATATTAGGAGAGGAACAAATATGATCGTTAGGAATGTCCAAGGTTGTAGTCTCTTTCACAAAAACACTCTTATAGGGAGGGGATAGAAAATGTTTCTTAACATGTCTAAATATGTAAGGTACTATCATTGTTTGAACAAAAATGAAAAGCACTTGTAACCATGTCATGCATTGTTTCAACAATATAAACAATGTATATGCAAGGATGTACAAAACATTTTTATCCAATGTATGCAAAGTTTGAAAAATGAAAACAATGTACATGGAAGAATGAAAAGAAATTTTATCAAACTTATAAAAAAATTTATGAATAGAAACATTGTGTAAGCAAAATTGAAAAGTACGTTTAGCCATGTGATGCAAAATTTTAGAAATGTAAACATTTTCAGAACTAATGATGGTTGTAATAGAAGTGATTTGAAAAATGACTACCCTAAATTGATGTTTTTGAGCTAGATGCATAAAAAAAATGATCCCAAAACTTTCCAGACTTATAGTATATGATACTAGGAGGCTTAGGAAGCATAAAAATGAGGTTTATGTTACTGAATCAGATAGTGAAAAATCTGGACTAAGACTAAGTCGCCTAGAATGGTGAATTAGTCCTAGTTAGGGTTTTCTTCAAAATTAACAAAAAATTTCAATGGATTTTGATGCCTTTTAGTTTGTATGATGCAAACATAAATGGAGATGCAAAATTTCAGAAATTCTCAATGAAATTATATGCAATAATGCAATCTAAATGAGCTTTTCACTAATGCAATGTTGATGCAAGCTATATCTAGGATGATGAAGGAATCCAAATCATAAAAGAAAAGTATTTGAAAGTCAGGTTCACCAAAATGTGGACAAATATTTTGCCACCCTAATACTTTCTCACATTTCTAGGGTTTTTCACCTAAAAGGAGAGAGATGGGCCAAAATGTTAATGTCTACATTCAAGATTATTGTAAAGAGGGATGAAATGTGTCTAAATGAGATGAACTAAAAGAAAAAAATGAATAAAATCTATTGATTATGAATGCAAAACTACTTGAAATGTGAAGTGTTTGAAAACACATTGTGATATGCAAACATGTGGAAAATAACCTAGAAATGCAAACAAAACTGGACAAAAAGCTATGAAACAAAATTTGTGCCCCTGGAGGCTGAAAAAGGATGGCATGAAGGTCTAGAATCTTGATGAAACTATTGCAGAAGTCAACTACGACACTTGTGCCAATTTGGGTGAATTAGTCCTAGTTCTGGAAAAATTGCCCAGAAACCCGTTTCGGCCAAATGGGTATCCAAATCTGCAAAAAACACCAAAAACTAGGTCTAGTGAGACTAATTCGCCACTATTGGTGACATAGTCCACTTTTGAATTTCTAAAAAAATTGAAAGTGGAGGCGGAAGCCCTCGGTCAGCACTTCGGTTCCCTACAAGTGTTCGCTTCTGGAACTCTGATTTTTGGGCCCGAAAGTGACTTTTAGTTCATATTTTGGCTTGGTCAACAAGGAGATGTCTTCAACAAGTCTTCAACCTTATCTGCAATGATCTTCATCACCTCAAAGTGTCTAAATATGCAAACACACAATGAAAGAGAAAGAAATGGTGAATGTTAGGGCATGGGGGTTTGCCTTGGTCAAAGCCCTTTTTAGGTAATTAAACCAAATGAAGAAATAATGTAATGAAGCATGCAAAAATGGAATAGTACCTTTCCAAGCTATTTGATCTTGAATTTCTATAGAAAAACATGAAGAATTTTCCCTTGAATGTCCTTGGAAGCTATCTTGATGACTTACAGTGATAAAACCTTAGCTTGCTTGACTTGAGAACATGATGAATGATGAATGAGCTATGAATTGGGTCAAATGAGAGGGAAAACCCTATATTTATACATAATTATGCCCTAATTCCTAAAAATGCCTCATCACAGGCTGACCTTAGGTCTTAAGGTTAAATAAAAACTTGAAAGAAATTTAAATTTATTTTTAATTTTGAGCCAAATGGGACTAAGTCGCCACCAATGGAGACTTGGTCCACTTGGGAATTTTTAAGTGGATGTCGAGAATTGTGGTAAATTAAATAATGTTTATCAGGTTCTTCTTCAACATGACACTTAAGTAAGGCTTGTAAGTGCATAAAGGGGCCATCTAAAGAATAACAAAGGTGTAAATATTGATGACAAGCCTAGGAAAGTGTGAAAGTTTGTTACAAGTCTTTACAACACTTTGAAATAGGCCTTGGTAAGGTTATTGAGGTGAATTATGATATTATGGTCTTAGAAAAGTGTGAAGATGTGTTACAACACCTTACAACACCTTTACAAGACATCAATAAATGTGATTTATCTAGTTTTCAAGGGCCCAAGATCTAATGTGGGTGTGTCAAACACCTCACAACACGAAATCAAGGCCTCATTAAGTCCAATTTGTCATCAATCATTCCCATATCAAGCAAAGTATACACTTTTTAGTCACACACACACATATGTATATATATTGTCTACATCTAATTCCACATACACACATATCTACACATACTTTTTTTGTGTATATATATCCAAGCAACAAATTTCTAGATATGCATCCAAGGAATGCAATGCCTATATATGTGCTTGAAAAACAAAATATATACTGATATATAGGTATCTGAAGTTAGATGCACCTTTTTAGTTATTATTTCTTTGAGCCTCAAAAAGGAATTTTTAGAATGATAGGTTGTATATTATGTGTAATATGGAACATTGATTTCACCATTGATCATAGTGGGAGAAAATCTATGTTCTTGCTCGGGGGTTTGGTGAGAGCTCATGAGGCTACATGACCCAATATGGTAGGGTGGAGAGTAGGATTTTTTTTTTGTGTTTCATTTTATATTTCCTATGTGCAGATATGTATGTTTTTGAAATTAGATGTAGACAACATTCATATGTATGATAGTTTGTATATTAAGTGTAATATTAAACATTGATCTCAACATTCATTATTGTACTAGAACGTTTATGTTCTTGCTCGGGGATTTGTTGAGAGCCCTCAAGGCTCCATGACACAATATGGTAGGGTGGAGGCAAAGCTTTCTTTTAGTGTGTTTGATTTTATTTAAATTCCTATGTGCAGATATCTATGTATGTGAAATTAGATGTAGTCAACATTTATATATAGTCTTCCCTATTATGCATGCAAGACCATATATATATATATATACTTACAAAACAAAATCTATACTAAAATATATGTATCTGAACTTAGATGTACTTTTTTGTAGTTTTTCGTTGGCTAGACATCTGTTTTCTTTTCCCTTTTTTCCAATGTTTGTCACATCAAAAAACCTTTTGTTTTTGATCCTGTTGCTTTGCTGCTTATAGAAGTGGATATATATTGAGGCAACATGTATTTTATAACCTTTTACCAAAAAAATTTATATGTAGACATGTATGTATGTGAAATTAGTTAAAAACAACATTCATATACATCTACATTTAAACTTGTTGATACATGTATATATATACATCTTTGGAAGTTTTTATTTCCTTGCTTCCCATCAATCACACCCATATGCACCTATGTTTAGAACTTCTCCTCTTGGTTCTTGTCATCCATGATCCTACTAAACAATTGTGATGTTTCGAGTTGGCTTAATCTCTTTAGCTATACCATCATTCTTTAACTTGGTGTTTGCAAGAACTTTATTGTCTTCCTCATATTATGGTTGTAGGCTCTCTGACCCTATTCAAGTTCTAGTCCTACATCAAGTTTGAAAGAAAAAAGGAAGAAAAATGCCAAAGAAACCAACTCTATTATGCACAACATAGAGACTAAATCTGCGCAAATAGTCAGGCCAAATATTTGGAACAAAGAGCTGCCATGGTTTGTCCTTGCTTGGATCCACCTACTTAAGAGGCTACACCGCGCAATTGCTATTGAACTTGTTGGAAACACATTCTGGATTCTACAATCCCACATTCTCCATCTGTTGCTAGCTTGCACATAACCTTCCCAATGAAGGTGCCTCGATAATGGGTGGCTACGGAACTCAACACAACCCTCCCGGGCATGGTTTGCTGACCACCTCATCAAACCATTGTCATTTTAACAGTATGTTTGGAGATCCTTATTGTGCTTCAATGCAATCCTTCCATTGGTGCATTGATGCTTTGTCCAATTTGAAAGTCTATAGCATTTGCAAAGAAAGCTACGTCGCCATCAAAGTGCAGACATCCAATCCGGATGTCATTTACCTACAATGTGCTTTTGAAAAGGGAATCCATCGATTTAGATCAATGAAAAAGATGGACCCAAGTCCACAACCTCTTTTCTTTGCAAAGCCAACTCAAGTTGAAGAAATGCTTATAGCTAGAGTCGCTTCAGTTTTGCAAGTGACCCATGCTAGAGGAGGCCAATACAAATATAGTGGCCATACTATAAGCTTTCCTCAAGACATCACGACCATTGCAACTTTTTTACCATGTCATCTACATGATGCATGTATGTTGAAGTGGTGATTATTGAACGAACTGGCATTCAGGGAACAAACTATGATTGCTATGTTGATAAACATAATGTTATGGCTGCATTGATATACAAAATTGAAAATTATCCATACTATAGTGACATTGCAATTGATTGTGATGCTTTAAATTTGTTGCCTACTACAAGTACTAAAATCTCTAGACTTTTACACACAATGAATGAACCTGTACATAACATAGCTGAACCAGTAGCAACATTTGAAATTGTTGGTGATGAGGAACCTAAACTTGATGACTCATCATCATTTATTCCATTATTTCCCAACCCTCCATGAGAATTGCAGGCAATCAAAGACACCTTGCAGATTGAAGACATCATTCAAGATACTTTTCCTTGGCCTGAGATAAATTCTAACCCTATCAATGAATACAATATAGAAGGGTTTTAAGCATGGATTTTCCAACATTTTTCCCCACTAGAACAATAATGCCCCTATAGTTGAGAAGCGTACAGATTCACTTACATGAATATGCATTGCACTTGATGAGATACTATGATAATAGATTTGGGAGGCATGTCAAATTTGGATATTACCTTTACAATTTAATAATGAGACATCAAAGCCAACAATCGGCTTCCGTTTTCATGAAGAAAAAATTGGAAGAAAAGATCCCAAAGTCTATGGTTGCACTGTGGCAACTTGTTTGGGATGCACCAAACACATAGATAGAAAACCAGATCATCTACTTTGGCACATACTTCCAAGGGACACATTCATACTAGGGCAAGTGTCAGCGAGAGCTCATTGCAATGATCCACCAACTTGGCACACCAACCCCTTTTTTCACTTTGAGCTTCGCAAATACAAAATGGCCTGATTTGCACAAGGTCCTTGATCTTGGTGCTTGGACACATATGCTATACTCTAGAAGACACTTCAAAAACAATGTTGTCCAAAACCCACATATAATAGCATTGTATTTGCACTTGCAATTCACCATTTTCCGTGAGGAGGTTCTTGAGAAGCTTTTCCATACAAAGGATTTCTGGTATAGGTATGAGTGGCAACATTGTGGATCAACACATGTCCATGGTTTCTTGTGGCTTCTAGGTGCCTCAAATATGGACATGCTTGATTGGTCCAACCCACACAAAGTTTAGCAAGAAAAAATATTCTTTGATCACTATGTCTCAACATGAAATCCTCGTTCCCTAGAACAACTAATATTAAGACTCCACCACTCTTCCCTGACCCATGTTTGTTTGACACTTCATAGATTTCTTGCATGGACCCAATGGTGAGTTACAAGTAGTTGGTAAACACAGTACAAAGGCATACCAAATGTACTCAGTACACATGCCTTAAGAAAAAAAGGCCAGTAATTGCAATGTCACTGCAAAGCTTCATGGAATGCACAACCATCATTGACATTGACAATTGACAACGAATCAAACAAATCCTATAAGCCAACAAGAAATGATGAGTTCCTTAATATCCATAGCCCTAAGATTCTTGCACTTTGGAAAGCAAACATTGATTGCCAACCAGTCTTTTCAAGACAAATTGTGCTATACTACATTTCTAAATATGCATCAAATTTTGAAAAAAAGTTTGAAAGCTATATTGATATCTTGTAGAGACTTGAAAATAAAAATTCATTTGGAGATAAAGCGTTGCTTGCCTATCAAAAGTTCATGATGAAATTGGTAGCAGATCGTGACATTGGCGCACAATAAATATGCCATATAGGCTGCAAAAGTTTCCCCTTGTCATGTCAAGCTGACATTTCCTATCTTTGAACATGAGTAGGCAAACCTTGCACCATTTGAAAATAGGTGATAATGGTGAAGAGCTTGCAAGTAGTTATATTCATTGTTACATGCAAAGATCAGCTAAGTTGGATGATGTACCCCTTATTCAATCTGCACAATTGTATACACATAATTTTTTTTTGCAAAGGTGGGGCTTGGCATTTGTGACTACAGTTATCATTGTTTACCCTCTATTCAAGTCTGCCCCTCCTGAGCATTTTGATACCTTTGAAATATTTTTTTGGTCAGAATTGCTACTATGCAAGCCTTTCTGAAATTTTGAAGCAAATATAGGTCTCACCAAAGATAGTATAACATAGAACTAGAAGCTATTTCATGTTGCTGGTTATCACCCTTGGCATGTTAATAGAGTTATTGCTCACCCCACCAATCAATAAGAGGATGATAGTGAACAAAACCCAGTCTCCACCTCTCATAGATGAATACGAATGGGAATTTCTTTCTCACCTTGGTGCTACAAACAGTGCCTACTTAGACCAGTTGCAACTATTAGGTAGGTAGGACTCCAATTTAAATCACATGTGGGATACATATCATGTTCCTCATAGTCTACATAATGTTGTTGTAGAATTCATCACAACAAGTAAATTGCATACAGTTGAAGATAGTCTTTACCCACCTACTACAACTGTACTTTATCATCAACTATCTCCTAAGAAAAATCTTGCTCTAAATATCATTCAACAACGCCACCTTCGACCATCTTCATCATCACCATTGTGTATGTTAATTTAAGGTACTGTAGGTATAGGTAAATCATTCCTTATAGACAACATACAAAGAACACTAAATACATCACCAAATTAGAGAATAAATCCTTTCCTTGTTTTGGCATCAACAGGGGTGGTTGCTTACAATGTACGTGCCTCTACAATGTATACAAATCTTTAGATACCAATTAGAGATATGGATCCATTGAAATGACAACCATTGACCATATTTCAAGAATATTTTAAACATATTAAGTACATCTTAATTGATGAGATGAGATTCTTGGGACTCAAGTTGTTACTCAAAATAGATAGTCAGTTGCAGCAAGCATTTCCTACTAGACATATGCAACCATTTGGTGGTGCCTCTGTTATACTTGTGGGTGACCTCGCATAGTTGCCACCTGTTTTGGAAAGGCCTATATACACTTCTTGCTCCATAGCTTTGGCTCTTTGGCGCACTTTCAATGTTGTTGTCATGTTGGACATAGTCTTCTACCAACATGGCCAGTCTAGTGTACAACAAGAATTCTATAGGATCCTTTTGAATATTAGAAATTCTCAAGCATTTCAAGCTAATTGGAAAAATCTTAGGAATCAAACAAACAACATGCTTCTAACTTGAAAAAACCAAGAATTTGATGTAGCTATTCACATATTCCCAACAAATAGCTTGGTCGCCTTGCACAATAGAAAAAATATTGAACAGTTAAATGTTCCCATTGTAATTAGTATTGCTGAAATTACTCAGCAAAACACATCTGATTATGGCAATGATGAGCAACTTCAAGCAGAGCTCTTACTCTTACTTGCTATTGGTAAACAAGTAATGTTAACAACAAATATTTGGGTGGAAGCTGGCTTGGTCAATGGATCATTGGGTGTTGTCAAGTCTATCGCATATGCTGAGGGTGTGAAACCACCTCAACCACCTTAATATGTTTTTTTGCACTTCCCAAACTACATTGGCCTAGCATGGGATCAAGACAACCCAAAAGCCATCCCCATTCCCCCGATCACACGGGCCAGCTGAACATAGCTCCTCTTGACAATGGCTTGGGCAATAACAATACATAAATCTCAAGGCTTGACATTGGAGAAAGCTACAATAGATATTGGAACTAAAGAAAGACAAGGACTAATGTTCACAACTCTTTCTCGTATAAAATCAATTATAGGAATACACATAGATCCGCCTTTCTCTTTTGATAGATATTCTAGATTACGTGCGAGCAATTACAACACACCCTAAATCAAAGAAGAGAATCGCCTCCAACAACTATATACATTGCCAACATGATAAAATTTTATTGTTCTTTTGGATAACTATAACACTTCTCCTATCCCTCTTTATTTCAATGCATACAAAATTTCCACCATTTCTAATTGTTCATTCCATATGTAAGTTGACTCACTACTTCCTTATCGTTCCCTCCATAGTGCAGTTTCAACCACTCTTGCCAAGCTAACTCGAGTTTTGCTTCTACAGTGATCACTAAGACAATTTGTTGTTCAACTCTTGCATTATGCTTCTCCTCTCCTCCAATGAAAAACTTGAATTCCTTCCTCTTCTTTGGTTGACCATATAACATTTATATTTAATTTTGTAATTCTTATATAGACCATACTAAATTGTTTGAACCCAATTTTTAGGCTTCTTGCACCCACACACCCCAAAGTTGCTACAATCTTTAGTCAATGTTATTGGTACTAGTGCTCTAGCCTTCGAACCGTTTGTATGTGACTATATGTGATTAAAAATATTTTAGATTACAAACATTATTAGTTGTAATTACAGATCTCCACAATGGTAACAAGCTTCACAATGGCACATTTGACATAGTATACAAGCTGCAACTACATTCCATTTATACACAAGTTAAGGCTATATCTCATTTATTCCATCTCTTATTGCACATCTGCATTTCAAATTCTTTGTCATAAATGATATAACTGTATATACTTTTATAAAAGTATAACATTGATTTCAACTCAAAAACATTCTCAGCTACAAGTACAAAATTATATGTGACTTATAATCGTAAAGATGTTGGATTTTGCATTGTGCACAGGGTAAGCCTACATCTTATTTATTTGATCTCTTCTATTGCAGGTGTATTACACATTGTTTGTTATAAATTATAGAAATGTTTATGTTTCTTAATTTAGATATTGCCTAACAATGACACATGTTCATAGCACTAAACTTCACATTTTCCTTTGAACTTTGCATAACATACTCAAGACAAATAAATTCAACGAGAAGAAAAATAGTATAATGGACATAATGATAATGATCATAGGATGAAAGAAGCAACCCAGAATCAGTGATTGCCAATATGGGCTGTTTATATTTTTTAAATGCTTCACAATTCCATTTGTTAGAAATGTTGCTCTTCATTTATAGCATTGGCAATGGTTGTTCTAGATTATCATGAAATATTTTTGGGATTTAAAATAACTTCAAAATATTCTCCTATACGTAGTTGTATTGAAAATTTCAATTCAAAATTATGTTCCCTCAATGACTATTGTTTGTGTTATTTTAATCTATTGGCTGATTTTTTCAATAACTATTT
>VDFB02193867.1:43665108-43726483 GCA_007258455.2 Sequoia sempervirens | reverse complement strand
TGCTGTTTGATGGAGGAGATTTTCAAAATTGAAAATGCCAAAATTTGGCTAACTCTGGGAAAATCAAGCCTTGCTACCAAGGAGAAAAATATAGTCAAGGGTCAAAAAGCGCCCTTGTTGAAGAAAGGAGCCCTTTGATCTCAAAGGCCAAATGCAGTCATTAGATCCATCCGAAGCAGTCGTCTTCTTCATGTTCCTGTTGGCTATTCAATGCATCGTCAAGTGAGACCATTTGATTTAGAGATCACCGGCAAACATTAATGAAGTATGGAGATATTGCAAAGCAAGAACATGCAAAATGAAAGATAAATCAGTAAGCTTCAAGGCAAAAGCGCCCCTGCTAGCCAGGGGCACCCTTCTTTTTGAGACACTTGATGAAGTTATCAACAACTGCTTTATACAAGGCATTTGTTTTACTCTCTTCCAGCTTCGCGATCAATCCAATAGCACTTTCACAAGACTTGTCAAATAGTCAAAGGTTGAGATCAAGCAAAAAACGCCAAAGGTGAAGACTGAATGAGGAACATCGAAAATTGGCTAAGTATCAAGGAAAAGCGCACCTACTGAAGAAAGGCGCCCAGTCTTTTGGGCATGCAGATGCAATCTATTTGCTCGGCGACCTCAAGGATGACCTTCTCCACTTTGATTGATCTCGACAACGAAACTGTTAGCGAAGACAACAAACAAATCAATCATCTGATGACAAAGATCAAACTAAGGTAGTTTATAACATGAATATAATTAGTCAACAAGTCAAAAGTGCCCTTGCTGGCCAGGGGCACCCTTAGATTTGAAGGACCTAAACAGACCTTTGGGAGTTGAGAAACCAGTCGTCCTTTCTAGGACTGAGTTGGTTACCCAACGCACAGTCAAGCAAAGCCATCCGACTCGTCAGTCAATGGTAAAGTTAGATCAAAGCATAGAGAGTCTAAATGGTGAAAACAAAGAACAGTCATGAAAAATTGACTAAGTCAGGGCTAAATGCGCCCCTACTAAAGAAAGGCACCCTTGAATTTGGAGCCTCAAACTTAGGTTTCTGACTTGATGGCTCCCAGGCATACCTCTTCAGGATGGTTCCATCTCAACAACAGATCTATCAGTAGCTGCTAAAGATCAATTGAATGATCGAGAGCAAGGATCAAACAAAGGCACTTCAACTTGGAAAATGATGAAAAAAGTGTTCAACATTCAAGGAGGACGCCTAAAATGTCAAAGGTGAATTTGTTGACTCGAGTAAAAATATTTTGGAGGCAAAAGTGGCCAAATCATCCCACAATCAGTGGAAACCAACTTTTAGAACTCCAGATCAGGGTAAATCAGGCTTAAATCATGAGTTGGCGCCCAAACTTGAAGGATTCAAACTTGAATCATTATATATCAACTCTAGTTGTCCCTTTTTCATTATTTCTTTTGTAGGTTGAAGATCAAAACAACAATTTTCAATCAAGGACATCTTTTCAAGATCTGACAAGGGTTTTGGATTGTTCATTATTTTTTGAAGATCAATGGCACAAAGGGATTTCTTCTCAGAGGTTGCATCTAAAGACAAATTTTTACAAGGAGGCAACTAATAACTTCCAATCTACCTCTTGTCTACTTCCTTTCTTCTGTCTTAAATTTCTTGCATGTCACAGAAAACAACATGCTACTTCAGATCTAACCAACTGGGTATGATCAACATAATTTTCCAGTAAAATCCATCTCTTCAAATTTTCCAGAAACAACAATTGTTGCCCCTATTTTTGGGGGTTTTTCTGAAAAAGTCTCAAAATCAAAAATTTGAGGAACTGGGTTTGTTCAGCATTGAAGCACGAACAAAACCCATGTGCTAGATTTTTCTGGAAAATACTTCTTAGCAGGCGCTATTTTTAGGGGTTTTTGGAAATTGTCAGAACGACCGTATGCACAGTTGATCTTTAAGTTTTTCAAGATGCAATACTCTTAGGTACAATACAAGATCAAAATGGCCTTGTACCATGATTTCCTAAAAACAACTGACACAAACTTGCATCAGGTGAACCCAGTGGCTGATTCAGAAAATTTGGAGGGCCTGAACCAAATCACGCTGCAAAACATAGAAGAATTCGGATTGCTTCAGGTTGCGTCCATCCCCATCACATTATAGAATGTGGAGCTTGTAATTGCTTGCATTAAGCATTACAATCCTACCATGAGAGAAATCCGATTAGTGGATGGGAGGGTGATCTGCAGCTTGAAACCAAAGGACATTGAAAAATGTTTTGCTATTCCACCATGCCCTACCAATGTGGTCATATCGGTGAAAGAATGTGAAAAGGCATTCGAAGCATCAAAGGACAGGTGTTTGCAAAAAATGGCAGAACAATGGTTAAAGGTGAAAAAGGCTAACTTGCCCAAATTGGTTGGATGAGGAGAATTTCGAGACGAGTATGCAGTGTTGATCACTCTACTCAACAAAATCATTGGACATGAGGAGGGTAATCAGTTTCAATCCTGGATGTTCTACATTATTGCCAAGGTTATCAGCAAAAGAGAACATTACAATTGGGCTACCCTGATCAGTGACACACTCCACCAACAAATTACCGGGTTTCTAGAGGCTCATAGGTTCCACATGTGTTCCTACCTTGTATACCTGATTGCCTTCCAAGGCGAGTTCAAGACACTAATCACTGTGGGACCTTAGGTGTGCAGAAGGTCCATGAGTACTTTCCATGTCTTGAGTTTACTCAAGCATAACGACATTTCAAAAGGATAAATGACCTTTTCATCATGCACACTATACGAGACCGCGACCATGGGATGCACGTGTGCATATCACCAACAACCAAGGAGGCAATGGTGGACTAGGCGGATTGGTTTATCCAATTCCCGACCTTCACCTACATACACGTGTATGGCTACAATGGTCACCCCGCCATGATGCCACGTTACCCTTCAAATAGGGTAGTTTTCATGGAGTTCCTAAGACAGTTGGCCGAAGTTCACACTCACCTATGCCATAAGAAGAAGCCAGCTGCGAACTTTCCCTTCCAGATGGGACTCTATTGATGTAAAACAACTGATGCCAAATTGATGAGCCAGGAAACAATAAGACTCAATCTCAAATACCTCATTGAGAGAAGGTCGTATGATCCCAAAGGCCTTTATGCAACGCGTCTTGAGCAACGCTCATCACACGAATCTTCTATGGAAGATTATTGGGTCAATTGTGATGATGAGTTTGAGGTACGAAGAAGGAACTATAGCCAGTTTAGGCTCTCACAAATTGCTGACTTTATGTCAGAAGACATTGAGGGCCTATCTGATGATGAAGGGGAAGTCATTCTCCCCTCGTTCTTCGTTGATCAAGTGGACTCACAACCACTCAGAAGAGTGGATTGCTATGTGAAAGAAAATACATCTATAGAGGAGAGACCGAGTAGAGTTGTTAGAAACAGTCAACTCTACCTAGACAACAAGAAGACAAGGAAGGTAGCACTTCCTCAAACAGAGTTGCCACCGGTTCAATCTACACTACCTTCCACTTCAAGGAAGAAGTCCAGATAGAAGCAGTGGAGCAATCCTCCTAAAGGGATGCGGATGCCAGGACACACCAGGGGAAGAACACAAGGGTTACATGTGGAGACAACCACACACACACCCGAGATAGTCATGGGAACCACTGCAGATACAGAGCCCATGATGGAAACAACAACATTAGATACGGTGCCTGTGATAGAGATAAAGCCACCTACTTCACCACCATCACAACAGTCACAAGTCCCCATCGACTCTCCACTGAGAGACATCACTACAACATAGTCTCATTCATCGGGCATTCAGGGGCTCAACATTCCTCCTTACAATGAGGCTAGTTGAGATTCTATTTGGCTTGAGGGTTTCCTAGGAAGGAAGAAGGAAAGGCCATCCTACCAACTTGATATCACAAAGTTTGATCATGTCCCACAAGACCTGCCGACAAAGAAATTGAAGAAGCAAGTACATGTAGGAAGGAATGCAGAGAGTGAGTTCATCATAGAGATTGCTGCCCCACCTGAGGACAAAAACATACATGAGGTAGAGGTTGAGGACTTCACATTGTCCAAGCTCAACCTCGGAAAGACCACCCGTTAGGTGGAGGCAGACCTTCTCGGAATTGCCTTAGTGAGCGTCCAAGAGAGAATGGCCAAGGATGGAAGAGACAAAGTAGCCTTAAAGGCTGAAAATCAACAATTGAGGATGTACATTTCTAGCCTAATGCATGACACCCCGAATGTCTCAACTTTGCCACAAGAATTGCTAGATCTCCTAGTAGAGGAAAACCATCATCAGTTGATTACATATGGAAAACACTTGAGAGATCAAGTGGAGGAATTTGTTGTCAGAGGACGATGTATACTGGTAGAACTATACCAATTAAGGGATAGAGCACCTGGACTCCATGCAAAGATTCAACAATCAGAGCAAAAGACAACAGAGAAGAGGCCAGGTGATGAAATCACAATTGTAGACTTGCAATTGGTGTATCAATCAGTATCCACTGAAGAGAACAAGCAACATCTTTTTGCTTAGAAAGAACAGTTGGCATACAAGGTGAAAGCTTATGATGCCAATTCTGTAGAACTGATTGACTACCGACGGATTGCCGTAGATATTATCAACTTCGCAAGAACGTTGGTAATATCCTTCCCTCACATAGAATATTAGCACTAGGGAGGTGAATACATTGAGCTAGGTACAATGCATAATCAATTTTGGGATGTCGTTTGTAGCACATTCCTCGATGATCTCGATGGTTGCAAGTTGACCAAAGTTGTAGCCATGTCTACCAAGTTAGATGACGCAGTTGCCAAGTGCATAGACTATTAGCAACAATTTGTGACAGGTGAAGAAATGCTAAAACGCTACGTCATCATCTTACAGAGCATTAATTGCCCAAAGGCCGAGGAGGTCAACGACTGGATAGAGGCATTGTTGACCAGTGGTGACGAGGTGTAAAGCACCCCAAAAAGGGCATCCTACCCTCTAGAAAGACATTAAATGTGACTGGAGTTAACTTGATGCCCCTTTCCAAGTTAACTCCATGTCCCACAGATCATGCATTGTCAGATCCCACTAATCGAGGATGTCTAATTTGATTTCCACAATTTGTGGATCTCAGATCTCCACTAAATGTGGATGTCTATTTTTGAGACACTTTTGTAATAAAGTTCACCTTTAGTTTAGTTTTAGTCAACTGAAGTAGTTTTCTAGTTGACTCTTTGTTTAGTTTCAGTTAACTGAAGTAGTTTTCCAATTAACTGTTTGCTCACCTACTTTTAGACATAGGAATAAATCTTGCTGATTGGCAAGAACTAATTGTTAACTCAAGGAGGTTTTAGGGTTACCTACTCCTTTGAGTTCTATAAATAAGAGCCTTGGGCTCATTATTTTGTAATTTTACTTCACGACAGCAAAACACTAAGCAATTTTGCCTTCATATTGTTCAATTAGTATATGTTCTTGGATCGTATTTGTTATAGTTAAGCACCAAGTACAGCTTGTGCTCTCTCTATTCAGATAGGTGTATCCAATCTTTGTTAATGTGTTCTTGGTTTGATTTTAACTCCAATCACATTTAATGTCTTGTCATATCCCACTAATTGAGGATGTCTATTTTGGACACTTTTGTAATAAAGTTCACCTTTAGTTTAGTTTCAGTTAACTAAAGTAGTTTTCCAATTGACTCTTTGTTTAGTTTCAGTTAATTGAAGTAGTTTTCCAGTTAATTGTTTGCTCACCTACTTTTAGACATAGGAATAAATCTTGCTGATTGGCAAGAATTGATTGTTAACTCAAGGAGATTGTAGGGTTGCCTACTCCTTTGAGTTCTATAAATAAGAGCCTTGGGCTCATTATTTTGGAACTTTACTTCACGATAGCAAAACGTCGAGCAATTTTGCCTTCATATTGTTCGCTTAGTATATGTTCTTGGATCGTATTTGTTGTAGTTAAGCACCAAGTACAGCTTGTGCTCTCTCTACTCAAATAGGTGTGTCCAATCATTGTTCATGTTTTATTGGTTTGATTGCCTCATGTGTCATTGTTTCTTTGACACAACTTGTCCCAATGTGTATCTTTGGTGGAATATTGAGAAAATAAATCAAGAGAGTTACCATGCCTTTGGTCTAAAGTCTCAAAGTTTTGTTGTTGTGTGTTGTTATTAATAATCTATTTTCAATCTGCACCTCAGAAAGGCCTTGGCCCTCCTTGGGAATTTAGAAGGCTAGATTATCGTCCCTTTGTTGTTTCTTGTGGTTTACTTTTCAGCCTACACCTCGGAAAGGTCTTGGACCTCCTTGGGAATACTGAGATATAAGCTATCGTCTGGATTACTTGTGTGGGTTTTATTTCAGTACAGATCTAGAAGTTCAGAGCCTTTGGATGCGTCTTGGGAGACTAATTCGTCCAAGTGATCAAACCATTCATTCCTGCTCCTATGCCTTCATGCTCTGTTAATCTTGAGGAGATAGGATAGATTAAAAGCTAGTTTAGTTGTAGTTAAGATCTGCAGAAACCAGAGAAAAGCTTAGCTACGACGCATTGTGTTTATGCACCCTTGTGTTCTACCGTTAAGTAAAAAAGATAGCATAGTAGTTTACTTTCTTTATTCTTTCCTTTACGCAAAAATCAGCAACAAGAGGGATCTTCCCCTCCCAATTTGAAGAAGCCAATACTACAAACTTGCAATAGTTGACCGTTTCCAATAAGCATTCTAGAGGTGCTAATTGAAACGCCAACACTACCAATATGAATCCTTCATTCTTTAGATCCTTGAATATGTGAACAGGAATGAAAGACCAATGACAAAGTTTCAATCAAAATGTTTTTTAGGATCAAGCCCAAAGGATACTTTCTTGATAAAATCCTTTGTAGGAGTCCACTCGCATTGGTTTGATAGAGTTATCTCCCTTGGAAAATCTTTATGCCATCTATTGAAGAGAACTAGCGAATGATGGTTAATCCATAAACTTTTGGCAAATATTTTCTCACAGGTTGAAAATAAAGGTTATTAGGATTTGAAGACAGTTTTAGTTGTATACTTTTGAGATTACAGTTTTGCAGGTTTGGGTATTTGAGGAATAGACATACAAAGATTTAGTTTTCGAGAATGTTGGAATCTTCTCTTAGCTCAAGAATAAGCTGCTAATAGAACAGGATTCATCACACACGTGGATGAGTTTTCATTTTCATCCAGAAAATGAGAGATCCTAATATCTAATTTGACGGATGCACGTGTTGTGAACTTAATAAACAAGAGTCTAATGCAAGTCTCAACTTTTGAATTATCTAATATCTTGCAACTCTAACACTCAGTTAAATCCTATTTCAGCTAACTGGGTGGAATGCTAAATGATCATTAAATTGAACTCTAAGAAACAGAAAAATTTATACACATGTTTGAGATCAATCACGAAATCAATTTCTTTATGACTAGAATAAAATATAATATAAGACTTTTGATGTCTATGAGACCAAGATAATAACATAAAAATATTATATTATAATATAATAACATTAAAATATTGAAAAGGTATGCATAACTGTTTAAACCATATCAAAAAATGATTATTATAAATACATAAAGAGCTGTTTTAAATATTAAAAACATGATATAAACCAGCCCTCTAAAATTGTCCATTTGACTTCTGTTGATAAATATCAAGTGAAATACAAACACAGTAGTATTGGTCTTCTCTCATATCAATAGATTCACCCATATCACAATTTCATTTTAAACGAGTTATATGGTCTCCCATAAAATAGTTCCATCATGCAAGTGAGTCATTAGAGAGTAGATGTTACAAATAATTATGTGATGAATTCATCTACTTAATCCAAAGAGAAGGGAGCAAGAAGTATCGTAGAATGGTATTATTGTTTTTTAATGTGTTGATGTTTTGTTTTAGTCTTTCATTAAAATGCTGGAACAGGTTTGCTCTGAACTAGTTCAGCTTACTCAAAATGATCAAGATTGTTAAGCCTGTGCCAGGTTCAATTAGACCTGGTAACCACGGTTATACTTATTTATTATCTGATCTGTAGTTTCCTACGCCATGGGCCATTTTGAGGAAAGCTTTCTTTCCAATCAAGAGGTTAAATTTCAGTACAAGTGCATCTTTATTTCAATTTTGAGTCTGTCATTACAACACTTTCTTTTGCTTAATTATTATCTCACCATCCTTGAAAGACTCAAACTGTTCAAGCTATTTAAAAAAGAAAGTTTAAGAACCTATTAAGGCGTCTCAAGGATGAAGACAGTCAGTTAAGTGCATGACAACTTAATTGATCATTCTGGGTCACCTAATTAGAAATCGATTGTAAAAGTGCTAATGCATTAAAATTTTCAATATAGTGTTTATGCTTGCAATTTCTGCCACATTTGTATTATGATATGACCATGACATGAAGTTGAGTCTCAATGACCGTACAAACTCAATTTTTGCAATGCCTTCGTTGTTAGATGATTTTCAGCAGTCTTCTTCTGGTCGCTTGCTTGTTCTTGGAGATGATCCCAAGCCAAAAAGGAGGCTACATGTGCAAAGAAGGTTGGATGAAAGATCATGTGCCATCTTCAATCACTGTGAGTACTTCTTTCGATTCTGCCTCTAATGGTACAGCACCTCAGCTATTTCATATCTCAAGAAGTGAATTTTGATCTCCTAAAGTGCAGTACTCTAGAAAGGGATATTTAGTATGCAAATAACATCTTAATATTTGCCTTATTCCAGATGCTGATGGTGGTGGTTGGTGGGACACGAACATGGTTGGAGTTGATAGTGATGAAGTTGGCTCCACAGAAATATGGGAGGGCATGGGATCCACTACTATTAGTGGCTTATAGGAGCAGTTTCACCACATTGTAAATATACCATAAGAACTACAAGCCAAAGAAATCTTTTCAATCTTCTTTTCTCGGGAGACATCATATGATTTCATTGCTAATTTGCAGTACTTGATGTCAGCTGCAGTCCTTACGCTCTGTGATAATAAATTTATCTAGTTACAATTTATGAAAGCTTCTTTACAAACTTCAATTCCTCTCTATTATCCTTAACAATTGTTGCTAAGGCCTAGTAGTTTTCTGATCTCTTGGCATCTCTTTAACCAAAGTTATGAACCATATCATAGGCACTACATATAACCGTATTGTAAACTTGCAACAAAATGACACTGTTCTTAACAACTCATTTGCTGCAATGGTGGCTAGATAATATTTTGGTGCTCTCTCAAACAAAAGTAGTCTCATGCACATTTATATTTAATACGTAAACCCTAGTTCTATATACCAAAGATGGACTAATATTACTCCCCAAGCACAAAAAAGCTTACTTTATATCCTCTATTACTCCCCAAGCACAAAAAAAGCTTACTTTATATCCTCTAGAGGCATAATAGACTCTATAGGAGAAGCAATTCCAATGGAAAGTGGAAGAAAGTGACCACATAAAAAGGAGAAAGGTTAGTTAGCTTAGAAAGTAGCCAAGTTTCCTGAGGAGGTTAATTAGCTTGGAAATTGGTGAAGAGCTGATATATGGTAATTAAAGATGTGCATTATACATGGTCCAAGGATGGGTGTGAAGACATCTGGGCAAACAGATTTAAAGATAAATAGAGGAAGCATAATGTAGTTGAATTGGCCCTGAAACTATATAGCCTTGTTTTAATGAATATGAGAAATGTGATATTTTTATGTATAGGTATCCCCAAAGGTGATGCAAAGATGATTGTTGTTGTTGTTGTTGTTTTTTTTTTTTTTTTGATATACTAGCCTCTATGGGGCACCATAAATTCTAGTAGTTACAAAATATCATGATGTTTTCAATAAATTCTAGCAGGACATGAATGAGGATGGGTTTGAGTATGTTGGTAAAACAATTTTTTTTTGGGTATGGATACAATTAAAAAATATGAAATTCTATATTCAAAATATACACTATATGGAATTGGAAATATTTTGATATTTAAGATTATGATATTTAATAGTGATTTTTTTTTTTGATAATTTAATGTTATATCATATTCAATCATTACAAAGTTTGAAAATAGTAAATGTGAAGTGCAATAAAAAAATTGTATCTTGTTCTATGACAAAAACATCCAAATTTAAGTTATCTTTTGGTTCAATTTCATTTGAATAACAAGCAATTGCAATACTACTTCCACTACTTGCATCATGTGTAGGAGCCTCATCGTCATCTAAAGCAATTAGCAAGTGTTAGAGTAGATGCATTCAGGTTGGTACATTCAAGGGTTATATTCCAATTTGTCATTTGTACTCAACTTCTTTAGGTGATATGAGGCACAAGTTAGAATGGATGCAAGCCAATTTTTTTTTTTTTTTGGAGCCAATTAATTATGTTTAATTGAGTGGAGAAAGGAATATGCACTCCAATTTTGTTGAATTGAAGAACTTGCAACTTGTTGAAATTGAAAAGTCAATACAATTTAATAATGCAAAAGAATGTTAAATATAAAAAATGCTTACTTGTGATAGAAATTTAACTGGAAGAGGCTAGAGGAACATATAACTTTGTCCATGGAGGTATTGCCATGTATGGGCCTTCATCTTGTAGTTGTCTTGGAGAGTGCGTATGTTATGGTATTGCAATGAGATGAACATGTCAAACTCAATCTTGACATTACCAATCACTTATTGATCCAAGAGGATTCTTCAAACTATTTTCTTGTACCCTTCATCAACTTCGTTGTCTTTATATGGTGGCATTCTCTTAGGCAAAGAAAATCTCTCCATCTAATATTTGGGACATAATGCATATGTAAGGAGATGCAAGGGTGTGGTCTTGTTTTAGCAAACAAGAGTGAATTTTTTCATCTTTATTTCTTTTTTCTTTAGGGTTACCCTCTTTCTCTACTACTAAGGTTTTTATTTATTTTTAAGTCCATGCCATTGTAGATTTGTTCCAAGCACGATCATTTTATATTAGCAACTTGATCATATTGATGAAGGGCACAGTGAAAATCAAGATTTAGTTCACACAAGCCCATTATTCACCATCTAAGATCAATGATTAGACCTTTTTCACCATTTATGATTTTGACATACTCGATTAGTTGCTAATAAGCATGGTGCTCAATGGCTCTTGCACCTTTGAAAATTGTTTCAAAATGATCATGTATGATGAATTGAGTCTTAGCAACCTAATGTAGTGTAAAAAATAAATTAATAACAAATTAAAATTTAAACAAATAAATGTTATAAATTAAATTTAAAACAAATATTGAGATTTTTTAAATTCACTTTCAATAACACTCCAAATTGGAGAAAGTCTTGAATATGCCTTGTGACATACAATGGTTTGTCACAAACATTTGAATATCCTCACCCTTGATGTATATTTTTTTCACCCACCTAATTTGAGTGCCAAATTTTTGCATCACTCAATTGAGGAAATTGATACTACACAACATCCAAAAATGTGCTTATACCTTTCCTCACTTGTTGCTTTGCATTGTTTTTTTATGACTTGGACAATGTTCTCAACACTCACCATCTCTATTTACTTAATAAGGATTTTGGAAATGAAGTTTGTATCCTTCACTTGCCCATCACAATCAACTTGCCTTCAAAACCATTGCCCCTTTAGGGCACATTGTAATGACATTTATTAAAATTCAATTTTTTGCACTCTTTCCATCATTAGAAATGATGAGCACTCATATTCCAACCCACAAATCCCTATTGGGTTTTGATGTTATCTCTACAATTTTTTTCTTTTTCCAATAAGGCGGTGCATGCCTTTTTATATCCAAGAATTGTATAACTAAAGGTTGTTTGATTGATTTTTGTCATCATTTCTTGCCAATATAGCAATTTCACTAGGTTGAAAGGAAGAATGTTGGTGTAAATACATGCACCATATTCATTCTAAAATGTCTTTTCCAATGGGTATTTTTTTCAGGAAGAAAGAGAGATCTTCTTGGATAGATGATGTCTCCAAGGAAAGATGTGCGACAAGTACTATTGAAAGAGACTCAATAAGTGGCCTCTTTGATTCTTCTTTGTTAAACGATGAGATTTTAATTTTTCTCACTCACATCATCAACTTGTTCTTGTTCTCTAACACATGTCGCAATTTTTTTTCTTTGGTTGAATCATATGAAGATTTTAATTTTTTATTTCCATATTTTCTTTCTTTAGCTAAATCTTATGAAAAACTTTTCAATCATAATTGACCATAACTTTCACATACTTTGACAAAATTCTAAAATTTAGCATGTTCTAAAAAGTTAAGATAGATGAGAACAAAACTCAAACCATTTGGTAACATTGTTGAAGGTGTGTGAGCAATTTTTTAATATAAATAAATTATTTCATCATGATGGTAGCTAAGATTGGAGACAATTATAAGGTGGTAGTATATAAAAAGTATGAGAACTATTGATAAAATATCTCAAAGAAATTAGTTTTCTCAAACTAAAAGTATAACAAACTAAATGTAGAATCTCATCAAGTAAATTGATTTAAAAAAAAAGAGTGGCCATTTTATCCCCTTCCCACGTATATTTAAATTGTTTCTATCTTTTTGTATTTTCACCTGTGATTTTACTTCTATTTTTGCTTCATCTATAATCAACATTTCTTCATATTCTTCGAAAATACTATCACTAAAATCTCTCATCTATAACAAGTTTTGATGCAAACATTTTCTATTTTTATCTCTTTATTTAAATTTTAAATTAAATTTTCTAAAAGTGGACTTATTTATAATTAAAATAGTTTAAACTATATTTAAGAATAAAATATATCTTAGTTCTATTTTAAAACTATCCTTAATTTTTTTATGTCACATGATTCTAATTCCTTCAATACTGGTTACACTTGTAGTTATTACATTTATTAATGAAAGTGGTGGAATAGAATTCATAGTGAATATTGTCTTGAGCTTTGGAAAATGACAGTAAAATGATCAGAGTTCTTGTTAAAGAGGGCTATAGAGTCATTGTTGCAAGGATGCTCTCCAAAAGTATTGTTGAATGGATACATAGAGTTATCACCAAAGAAAGCTCCAAAGCCATCACTAAAATGATGCTTTAAAGGTCGAAGGAAAAAATAGCTCTTGAGGTGGCTCTAGAAGTATGTCTTAGGAGAAGATCTAGAGGTGGCTTCAAAAGAAACTTCAAAAGAAGCTCCAAAGGTGGATCTAGAGGTACAAAGCTAAAAGTGAACCCTAAAATATTAAAAGTGGATTTTGGAAATTTGAAAATGAACTTTGAAGTGTTAGATGTGGGCTCCAAAATGTTGAAAATGGGCTTCAAAGTGCTAAGTATGGCCTTTGAAATGCTAAAAATGGGTTGAAAGCATACTCTAAAGTACTGCATGGGCTCTAGAATGCTGAAAGTGAGCTAGAAATGGGCCCCAAAGTGTTGGAAGTGGTATTTGGAATATTGAAAATGGGTTAAAAGTGAGCTCCAAAGTGCTTATTGCATCTCTATTAGTAAGCATGACTTTGAATTTGATTCTTTTTATTGATCCTACAAGAATATTAGTAATTTTGCATCATCCACTATCATAATAGTAATATGTTACAATGAATAAATGCGATGGATGAAAATGAAAACTACTAAGAGACATGCAAGCAATACATTCTTATTTAGAAATTTTGAATGTAACAAAAAGAATAGTTCAAATCATATTTCTCATATAAGTTATCTATTGTGCGAATTCTATCAAATTATTATTATTTTATATGAATGTACATTTTTTAATAAAATACATATTACAAATCATTTACATAAAAATATAGTAATAAGTTGCATTCAAACCTATAAAAATATTTTCGCTGAATTTTTTAGGAATAATGAATTCTAATTATGATATACAAAACCACACTTATTTTGTAATTTGATTGATAGGCTAAGAAAAACATCACCAAGTGCTCTTATGATTGTCATTCTAGCTCATTAAAGAACATGGCTAACTAGCCATTGTAACCACTAAGTTGTATAGGAAATGAAGCTAGATACTAGTTTACTTGTAAGATGTCTTTCTATTTTGAATATTCATTTATTCATACGTTGATTGAGGTATTCAATCTCATCAACAAGCTAAGTATCAAATTGAGGTAATTAATCTCAATTTGATTTTAATTCAAAAATAGAAATATATTGTCATGCACCTTCTTCTTTGAGTAAATTAATTATTAAATAAAAATTTAAAAATTAAACAAGTAGTTTGATTATTAATTATAATTTTTTTTATCTTATTTGTTGATCTAAAAAATGAATATCATGTTTTTATAGTGAGATAGACTTAGGAGATTGTATTTTTCTCTAACTTCCTAACTTCTTAATAAGGTATTGAAATGAAATGATTTTGTTGGTGATTTTTCTAGCTAACCTTGGAATTTTTTAAAAGGATGCCAACCTCTATATTCAAAAATCACCAAGGACTAGTGGCCAACACAATGAATAGAGGTCTTTGAGGTCTCTATTCCTACACTTTAGGCTCTGTAGGACCAAGGAGGGCGTTCCTTACGGTGTTCATTTGGTGTATCAATTTTCAAGAAAACTTCATTACAGATTCATTCTTATTTGATGCAATCACACTAACTTCACTAAAGATTTGGTAGACCTTCAAATGAATTAATGTTTATTTTGCTAAGAATGTGCATATACTTCAGATATATTGGCATAATTTTATAAAAGTTGTTCTGATTATGAATTCATGGCCAGATATGTAACTCGTTCACTCAATTGCATGAATAGCAAATAAACACACCAGTGCCTCATCAATTGGGTAAATGGAGTCAAATACACAACAACCAGTAATACACCGATTATCCAATTTTGATATATCTAAACTATCTTTGTAATGCTTTACATTGCAAAGACTCACGTTATCCAAAATACTACTTATCACATCCTTGTATATTCTCACATACCCATGACTTTTCCCAAGCATTTTACTTAACCCATTGAATTAAAGCAAAGAAATAAAACCACACATTCAATTGTACTATTGAAGATAGATGAAATGATCTTTGATAATTTCATTTATAGTTTGTGAAAACATACAAAAGGAGAGTATATAATTTGGACCTTGAATTCTGCTCCTATACTAGTAATCAATATAAAACCTATTAAGACTATTACATATATGTCCTATACCCAAGATGATTTGCCTATGAATTTATCAGACATTCAACATTATCATTTGCATACTATGATCGATGCCTATTTAAGACCTACTAGACTAAAAAATTTCAAACCAGAAGCCCCTACATTGAGCCATGAAATCCCTTTTATAGCACAAGGGAGCGACAAAGCATCTGACTCAAAATGTAATTACATTTGATATTCATTTCATAGTTCATTTCAACGGGGTTAATTCCCAAATTGTTACATTAATCATTCCATAAGCATGGGAAAAGAAAAAAGGAAAAATGAGTGCTAACCCAGTTGTTGGAGTTGCCATGCAAGCCTTCCAAAAGGCATCAACAAAATTGGTATGTTTACCAATACTTGAAATAACCACCATCGCGATTAGCTACACAAATCCCCAAACCAGTCATCATCAAAATGAACCATAGAGCCCACCATCTGAAAACCATATCATCACATCACCCAAAACCCCACACCGTTAGCAAAGGACACAGGTGTTACTTGGCCTTGTTAGCTGCTGAGTAACTACCCTCACTAGGTTGTATAATAGAGAGTGGAGTTGCAATCACAATCTTGTCTTCAGAGTCACTGTAAGGCACCAAGGAAGCAGGACACTGGCTAGGGCCAGGGCCAACTCCTCCCTCATCGCTCGATGAGCTATCAGAGACCAGGATGGGAGTAATGGGTTTCTCCGAACAAACCCCAAGACCCGAGCCAGACCTCATTAATTCTTTCGCAAACATAGGTCCCTTCTCCTTTCCTTCAATCAGCTTTTGTAGGACAATCCTGCTTCTCAAAATATAGGTGCTCTGAATAGCCACCTTCTCCTGTTTTCCATGTACACTACTCCTCTTCCTCGGGACAATAGGTACCTCGGCTGAGGGAGGTTTATCCTTCAACACATATGCAATTGGTTCCTGCATACTTAGCCTTCGGGGACTCCGCACTGGTGCAACAAGAGTGCTTGGTTCACTCATCTTCTCAGAATACCATAGTAATCAATGCTGGTGATGAAAAGAGCAGAGACCACAACTCTAGGAAATCCACACGTACATGCAACAAAAATGCTTCAAGACCTAAATTGCATAGGGTCAAGCCACAATTAGCAATGCATAACATATAGGTGCTTACACGCTAGAATATACCAGGCCACCACCTTGACAACGCTTGCACAACTTCCTACAATTCTCTCACTCGCAGCCACAACAATTAATTCCAAACTCTGGCTAACTTGAGAATGACTTGATTCATCTACAACAAATCCTCATTAAATAAGAGAATGCAAGGCTAACTACAATTAATGTTCATCTCACCTCACTCGCGTGAATAGGAACACCATTATTGCATGTCAAATATCCACCGTTGATCACTGCAGATTTAAAACTTGATCGATGAGGCACATTAAGAATCACCACTTGCTTTACAGATTGTACCAGGAAACAATGAGGAAGTGCTTTAAAGCAGCTACATATCCGTTCACATCCTTACTCGATTGTCCTTACCCTGCCCATCGTCGATCATTTGAATCGTGGAGAAATCCCAACCATATATTTGCGGCATCACCCATCATCGGTTTGAAGTCTGTTTTGAAATATCATCACGCGATGGCTAAAGAGTTAGCGATGAGTTGCTAGTCGTCAATCTGACCATCAGAAGACTTTACCCCAAGATCTCTATTATGCATCGTTCATTGTGGGTCCTCCTCCTAGCAAGTTTCGCTAACCGACAATAAACCGTGCTCAATGGGGAAAACTCAACCCATTGGCAGTCACGGGTTCCTCTTTGGAAAGAAAAAGCCCACCGGTGATAGTGTAAGTGTCAGCGATGGATTACAAGAGGTAACCACATCACTAGTTGCGGGTTACTCTTCAAAAGTGAGGGCACAACACATGATAGGTGATGAACTAGGCTTAACGGGTAAATGTTATATCACTCATTGCCGGTTGCTGTTCGGTGAGCGTAGCACGACCCGCGATGGGTGATATGCCCATAGTTGTAGATCTTGACGGTGTTGGTGGAAAAACATCGTTCAACGCGTGTTGAATGTAGAATTCTGGAATAAAACTCGTGACGGGCGATAGACCATGAACAACACTTCCATAGAGTATAAAACCACAGGTGCAAATAAGTCGTTCATAAGGAAAGTGCCTTCCTAGGTGCAATAGGTGACTTAAGAGATGTGGCTAGTAAAGAACGATGGTGAGGGTCATAAAACACCACTTAGCTCAAATGGCAACCCAATGTAGCCGGTCAATAGGAAAACATAAGCCAACGAAAGAATTGAGGGTATAAATGAAATGAGTGGCAAAACCCTAAAATCCAATGATGTTGAAGAATGAAAATCCATAGGCTTGAACATAGCACCAATGGAATGATAAAAATAAGAGTTCCACCAGTGGCTCCGACTGGGGATGTATGCCTCTTGCAGGCATAACAAGAATCCATAATCTCTAACAAAGCATACCATCAAGGGGACATTCACTTTATTAGCTTTACATTTTCAATTGGAGGCCTGATGGCCTCCCAAATCTCAAGGAGAAACCTTTCCTCTATCAAATACCCGGTTCTGCATTGATTTCGACAGATCAAGATCCGCATTGTACACTCTTGAGCCACAAATTTCATCATATCCGACCTCATCCATCCCACTTATCATAGGATTATTTTGCTCATTACCTTGTTGTATTATAGGCTCACCCTAATATATTGGAAAAGTAAAACTTTCATATTCCACCTGATCATAGATGGTGAGATTACCTTCAACTTGTTCACCAAGCTTAAGGTATTCATGAACATCCTGTATGCAATATTCAATATCCTCTGAGGTACTCAAGAAATGGCCTACAAGCATAGGAGAATTTGCATTCTGCACCACCATAACATCCATTCCTTCAGGTGGAAGCAACCCCATAATAAGATCCATAAGATATGGAACCTCTGCAAAATACTGCAATGCAACCTCATACTAACCAACATCATTTTTCTGGTTACCCATACTTCTGAGTTGCTCTTCACAGGGATCAAATAATCTGGCAATATTAGCATATTCTGTAGAGTTATCAAATAATTCCTTCTTCTCAACATAAAATGATGTTGCATGAGCATCCATGCATTCATCCCAATTTTCCTTTTGGGTGTCCAACAATGGATTTCCACTTATGTGAGGGAAAATATCATCATCTGGAACACGAGCGCCTGATATCTCAACCCTCTTTTCAAGCATATCTCCAGATATCATAGGAGAACTAGCACAATCATCCACATCTCCCTCAATAGTGATACTATATTCATGGTTACCATCACAATCTCCGGTTCTTCCATTAGATGGGCCATTATCACAATTATATGTTAGCAAATTTGAGTTATCTTCTTGATGCTTATCATGCACAATTTGGTCAATCACACATTGGTACACTAATTCATCAGTGTTTGTATCACCCCATTTTCCATTCAGTTGGGAAACTATTAAGACAAAGTTGACACCTTGACAAACCACATTACCTAACTTAGTATCAGCTTGGATCTTATTTGTACTATCCACAACATATTCATTAGTAATGCTTACCAAGTATTCTTCAGGATTTTCTTCAAAAAGAGGATTGCCTCTACACCAGTAGGGGTCATCATTTATAACCTCACTTTCCAATGCAAATTCATCAAATAAAGGATTCTGCCATGTCTTCATAACGGTCTCATGTACCTCATCCTTGATGATGTCTGGATCCCAATACATTTGATCATTAGTATATTCAAGATCGATGTAAGCACTTGAAGAACAAAGAGAGACACTTTCAATAGCCTCTTCATCATTTTCACTCATAACAATTGATTCGCACACAAAAAGTTCTTCACATGAAGAAAATTGCTCACTACCAAGGAAACACACCCCTTCAAGGCTATTGACACATCCTTCACTTGAAGCAAAGGACTCCACCTCCACTTTGTAAGAGGAATCATATTCATTAGAAGACTATCCCAGTTCGATCTCATTCCTTTGATTCATCATATGCTTCAAATAATTCAAATTCAATGCATTCAAATCATTGGCTGGTGCATCATTGTTCATGACTAAATCACTTTGTGAGGTTTCACCATGTTCCTCCTGTATTTGCTCATATCCTATGACATCCCAAGGAGGAAAAATAGGTAATGTCTGCTCATCCTCGTGCTCTATCTCTTAATCTTCATCACTACTGTCAGGCCCCACATTTAGAGTATTTTTCAAATAACAATAATCATCAGCTGTCTGCCCTCCTTCCAATACATCTTCTTGACTTTACAGTTCTATCCTTTTATTTTCTTCACTATAACAATAGTTTCCCCCATTCTGGGAAACAACAAATGGCATATGACCATGCTTAGTGCCTTCTACAATGCTTACCTAGTCCATTACTTGATCAAGGCTATGAGGCTTCTGATTCTCTGGCCATTGGCTTGTTCCTGATTTGTAAGCCTCAAAAAACAAATCAATGCACATTAAATCATTGGGCCTAGAAATTTTGTTTATTTCCATCATAACATCCAAGAATCTTGAAAACAATTCGTATGGTGACTCATTCACATGTCTCTTTATCTCATACAATTTTATAATAGAGGAAATTGAATCAACTCTTCCTGACCTTGGTTGATGTGAGGTTGATGCTCGCTCATGCTCAAAATCTCTTGAGAGCAATGTAGATGTAACATTTAAGGGCTCCTTTTCTTGACAAACACTTTTATTTCCTAATTGGCTTGGCTCAATAGTTTGGATTTTACCAGATCCATTCACATTGGCAATCATATGTCCCCTCATGATTGAGTACTTCAAATTGTTCTCAATGTCCATGGCACTTTGATAAGCTTGCTGCAAAGTAGCAAGCTCTTTATCCCTCAACAAGAAACCCATCTTACTATTAAATGCCCCTAAATATACAACTAGACATTCTATATCATTTGGCCTTATGTGTTCAGGGATTTCTCTTATGACTTTCACAAATCTAAGGTTAAAAGCAGGGATCAACTCCTCCTTACCCCTAAGGATCTCCATGAAATTCTTCCTTGCAATGCTTGGGTTTATTCTCTCACCAAACTGTCCCATGAAAATTGTCTTCAGTTCACTCCAACAACACACAAAAGACGTTGGAAAATAAGAGAACCAATCTCTTGCATCTCCTCTCAGGGATTGAACAAATAACTTCATAACCACATCTTCACAATCTATCTCATAGTCACCCATTACATCAACAAATTCATGCACATGTCTACTTGTTGACTCTGACTTTTCACCATTGAATTTTGGTATTTTGTCCCTAATCTTGGGTGGTATAATATTTGGGTAACCTATAACATCACTGAAATCTATGGCCCTGTACCTTTCAGTACTAAAATTCCTTTGATGTGACAAGGGGTATTCATCATGTGTGGTTGTATTCATTTTGGTTCCAGATGTACAATTTGACAAGACACTTTGTTCTATCCTTTTCCAGTCTTGTCAGTATCATAAAAAAGGTGACCCAAATTCCTTTTATGGGAGTAAGCCTTTATGATGCAAATATTTTAACTTCTTTTGCATAATACTATCCAACATGTGACATTCATGAATATGACAAATTTCAACATTTATTTCAAATGTATTTTAAGATTATGCAAAGGTATCATTCCTTCCCTATTTTAGTGCTATTTCACCAAATTGGGAAGCATTTATGGCCTAAGTCTTGAAAATTCCCACAAATTATCTGCAAATATAACAATATTTCGTTAGATTTATGAAAATACCTGGCATTTTAGAGCAAATTTTCACATTTGGTCTTGAAGCATGCAGATCTAAGACTTTATCATATTCTTTGTCAGGTTCTTTAAATCAGAGTTGCCACCTCTAGTTAAGAGGATTCTGTTTCAAATTAGTTGAAACAACTTTCAAGGTAGGTCTAGTTCTGGGCTTGTTCCAACAACAGAGTCACCTTCAAAATCTTCACAGTTTGCTACTACAAATATTTTAAACAGGGTCAATAACTACATAAGATCTGAACTAAACGTCTAGATTCATCACCATGTGACTTTGTATCAAACCATCTACAATTGGAGGATGAAAATACTTCTCCCCAGCAGAGTCATCATTTTTGTTGGTGATTTTTCTAGCTAACCTTGGAATTTTCTAAAAGGATGCCAACCTCTATATTCAAAAATCACCAAGGACTAGTGGCCACCAAAACGAATAGAGGTATCTGAGGTCTCTTATTCCTACACTTTATGCTCTGTAGGACCAAGGAGGGCATTTCTTACGGTGTTCATTTGGTGTATCAATTTTCAAGAACACTTCATTGCAAATTCATTCTTATTTGATGCAATCACACTAACTTCACTAAAGATTTGGAAAACTTTCAAATGAATTAATGTTTATTTTGCTAAGAATGTGCATATACTTCAGATATATTGGCATAATTTTATAAAATTTGTTCTGATTCTAAATTCATGGCCAGATATGTAACTCATTCACTCAATTGCATGAATAAAAAATAAACACACCAGTGCCAAATCAATTAGGTAAATGGAGTCAAATACACAACAACCAATAATACACCGATTATCCAATTCTGATATATCTAAACTATCTTTGTAATGCTTTACATTGCAAAGACTCACATTATCCAAAATACTACTTCTTATCACATCCTTGTATATTCTCACATACTCATGACTTTTCCCAAGCATTTTACTTAAACCCATTGTTAAAGCAAATAAATAAAGCCACATATTCAATTGTACTATTGAAGATAGATGAAATGATCTTCATTTATAGTCTGTGAAAACATATAAAAGGAGAGTATATAATTTGGACCTTGAATTCTACTCCTATACCAGTAATAGATATAAAACCTATTAAGACTATTACATATATGTCCTATACCCAAGACGATTTTCCTACAAATTCATCAGGCATTCAACATTATCATTTGCATACTATGATCGGTGCCTATTTAAGACCTACTGGACGCAAAAATTTCAAACCAGAAACCCCTACATTGAGCCATGAAATCCCTTTTATAGCACAAGGGAGCGACAAAGCATCCGACTCGAAATGTAATTACATTTGATATTCATTTCATAGTTCATTTCAACGGGGTTAATTCCCAAACCATTACATTAATCATTCCATAAGCATGGGAAAAGAAAAGGAAAAATGAGTGCTGACCCAGTTGTCAGAGCCACTATGCAAGCCTCCAAAAGGCATCAACAAAATTGGCATGTTTACCAATACTCAAAATGACCACCATTGCGATTAGCTGCATGAACCCCCAAACCAGTCATCATCAAAATGAACCATAGAGCCCACTATATGAAAACCACATCATCACATCACCCAAAACCCCACACTATTAGCAAAGGACATGAGTGCTACTTGGACTTGTCAGCTGCTAAGTAACCACCCTCACCAGGTCGTATAATAGAGAGTGGAGTTGCAATCACAATCTTGTCTTCGGAGTTACTGTAAGGCACCAAGGAAGCAGGACACTGGCTAGGGCCAGGGCCAGCTCCTCCCTCATTGCTTGACGAGTTATCAGAGACCAGAATGGGAGTAATGGGTTTCTTCGAACAAACCCCAAGACCCGGGCCTGACCTTGTTAATTCTTTCACAAATAGAGGTCCCTTCTCCTTTCCTTCAGTCGAATTTTTTGAGGCAATCCTAATTCTCAAAATATAGGTGCTTCGAATAGCCACCTTCTCGTGTTTTCCACGTGCACTCCTCTTCCTCGAGACAACGGGTACCTCGGCCGAGGGAGGTTTATCCTTTGACACATATGTAATTGGCTACTGCATACTTAGGCTTCGAGACCTCTGCATTGGTGCAACAGGAGTGCTTAGTTCACTCATCTTCTCGAAATACCATAGTAATCAATGTTGGTGATGTAAAGCACAGAGAACACAACTCCAGGAAACCCACACGTACATGCAACAAAAATGCTTCAAGACCTAAATTGCAGAACGGGGCTGAGCCACAATTAGCAATGCAGAACATACAAGTGCTTACACACCAAAATATACCAGGCCACCACCTCGACAATGATTGCACTCACAACTTCTTGTAATTCTCTCTTGCCTACAACCACAACAATTAATTCCAAACTCTGGCTAACTTGCAAATGACTTGATTCATCTACAACAAATCCTCATTAAATAATAGAATTTAAGGATAATTGTAATTAATGTTCATCTCGGTTCACTCGTGTGAACAAGAACACCATTACTGCATGTGAGATCTCCATCGTTGATCGCTATAGATTTAAAACTCAATCGAAGAGGCACATTAAGAGTTGCCACTTGCTTTATGGACCATACCAGGAAACAACAAGGAAGTGCTTTAAAGCAGCCACACGTTCATTCACATCCTTACCTGATCATCCTTAACTTGTTCGTCGTCGATCATTTGAATCATGGAGAAATCCAAACCATATATTTGTGGCATCGCCCATCACTGGTTTGAAGTTCGTTTTGAAATATCATCACACGATGGCTAAAGAGTCAACGATAGTGTAAGTGCCAGTGATGGGTTACAAGATGTAACTGCATCGTTGGTCGCAAGTTACTCTTCAAAAGTGAGGGCACAACACGTGATAGGCGATGAACCAGGCTTAACGAGTGAATGTTATATCACTCATTTTTGGTTGCTCTTCGGTGAGTGTACACGACCTACAATGAGCGACATGCCCATAGTTGTAGATCCTGACAGTGTTAGTGGAAAAACATCCCTCATCGCGTGTTGAGTGTAGAATTCTGGAACAGAACCTGTGACGAGCGATAGATCGTGAACAACATTTTCATAGAGTATAAAGCCACACGTGCAAATAAGTCGTTCATAAGGAAAGTGCCTTCCTAAGTGCAATAGGTGACTTAAGAGATGGGGCTAGTAAAGAACGATGGTGAGGGTCATAAAACACCACTTAGCTCAAATGGAAACCTAATGCAGCTGGTCAACATGAAAACATAAGCCAACGAAAGAATTGAGGGTATAAATGAAATGAGTGTTAAAACCCTACACCCCAATGATGTTGAAGAATGAAAATCCACAGAACATAACACCAATGGAACGATAAAAATAAGAGTTCCACCAAGATTCTAAATATTTTAGAAACTAGACCTAGAGGTCTATCATCAGTATAAATATATATTTAAAAAAAAATTATTTATTATGTTAAAATTGTGAAAAAGGTTAGATTTATAATAATTTTTATAATTTTAAAATAATAATAATTGTTTTGAGCTATTTTTTTTAATATCAAAATAACCCAATTCTTATTGGATTAGAATCTAGACTCATAGAGCTACCCACTCCATAAACAAGTTGTAAAAATATATTAATTTTATTTAAAAAATATTTTATTTTATTTAGTTTTAGCACTATTCAATAATAGCTTTCTTTTTTTAAAGATTATTTTTACATAATCATACTTAAAGAATTGTTTGCTTATCATCCTCAAATCAAAACAGATTGATTTAACATATCACATTCTTCTTACTCTATAACATAAATTATTTTTACTATCACTGCAAAATTCTTTTTGAAATTACATATGCATATCAAATTAAAATTTACTAAAACTAAAATTAATGTACAAATTAAAATGCTTCTACTAAGTTAAAACCAATCTACAAATTGAAATGATTTTGCTAAATTAAGCCTAATCTATGAATTGAAATTCTTATATTAAATTCAAATTATAATAAAATAAATGTAAGCTATTGCACATTAAATTGAATATTAATCTACTTCTCTCTATAATAAAATAAGTTGCTCTCTACAATAAAATAATTAATTTTTTTTATCACCAAATATTGTTTTATATTTCTAAAAAGCAAAAAAATAAAATAAATAAAAATAGTTAAGAATAAAGTTCATATTAATATCATTTCCTTAGTAATGACAAGGGTCATCGTAATACTCTCCATTTACTTTATATCAATCCAAGGTGGTGTCCAAAGGTTGTATCCATTAGAAATTTGAGGATTTTTTGATATATAATTATTTCTAATGAAGGCATAAAACTAAATTAATCTAATTATTAAAATTAAATTTAGATACTTGTTGAAAAATAAATCATGCATATATAATTCAAACAAACTTACATAGGGGTAGAGGGCCCAATTTGATTGGCTAAAGCATCTTGTTGCAGGAAAGAGGTCATGAGGTCTAGTCTCTCCTCTCTTGAACTTGGTCCAAGATCAATCACCCAATTTTATGCTCAATATCTCATATTTTGTTATTGAAATAAAATATTACATCTTTTCTTCTAAAATAGTTGTAGCTAAAACTTTTTTAAAAACGTCCTCTCCCTTTAGATTTGGAAAGTTTATTTATACATTGAAGACCTTCAACCAACTCACCAAATTAGTGGAAAATGTATCACTAAAAAAATTTTACATTTGTCTTTCATATTTCTATAATCTATACTTATCTCCTTTGCTCCTATGCTAAAAAAAATAACTTCTTTTATTTCCACCTTACAAATTGACAATTCATCCACAAAATTTTAAGATAAACGTTGAATATCTTTTTATCCATTATTATTATGTTTTAAAATTTTAAATGCATTGACAATTCATGTCCCACCTTTTAAATTAAAGGTTGAGAGAATGCTAAATACATGATACCATATGTTCCTTTTAATTATATAAATAAAAGATTAAATAAAAATAAGATATTATTCCTATCTTGAATCAAAATGAAGGGGAAGATGAAGAACCCCTGGCTGCTACTAATCCCATTATGGAGCCTAACCCTAGGCCTCCGCCCCAAATTGTTGACCAAAAGGTGATTCCCCCTGTTAATGTCTCTACCTCTGTTGCTAAAATTTCCATTCCCTCGACCCCTATGGGTAAGAAGGATCCTATTAAAAATTCCCTTGAGCTTGAATTGGTTAAGGCCACCCCAGAGAAGCAGAAACACTCATTGCTTCTCCTTGAACCTCCGAGGGTCAATAATTTGAAAAAAGACCTAAAAAATTAGAGTGTGGTCATCACAATAAATGAAGACAAAGAGGGTAGTCAAACAAATGTATTGGAGGAAGGGAAGTCTATTTTTTTTAGTGGAGGTTGAAGATTAGCGAGCCTTGCAAAGACCGCATCTCAAGAAAAAAAGGGTAAACAAAAGGCCATTGTCCAAGAGGAGGAGGATTTGGAGATTGAAGAGTTTGAGCCACAAATGGATGATGATAGTAAGGACATGGAATTCGAAGAGACTGTGTATGATATGGGAGAGGAAGAAATGGAGGAGGATAAAGAAGATAATGAGGAAGAAAAAAATAGAAGAGAAGAGGAGCAAAGGAGTTTTATTAAAAGCTACTGAAACTGAGAACAATGCTATAGCCACTAACTCTGTTGATGATTCTAACAATGATTTTCTTAAAAGTAGGATGGCATATATGTAGGTCCAAATGGATGATATGGAGAAATCCATCATCACATTGATGAGGGTTACCAACGGTTTCATGTGTAGGGCAATGGTGGGTGTTGTTTCAGGTCAAACGAAGATAAGGAAAATGCTTAAGAAGATGGGGAAGAGCGAAGAAAAGAAGGAACATGATGAAGAAGAGGGACCTAATTAGAGGGAGTTGGTCTCCCAAATTGGCGAGTACTAGGACCTAATAGCCAATGCCAAGTAATGGCATTGTTTCTCTTTGTTGTTAATGGTTGTTTTGCATTTTTTGGCTCCCTGCTTTATAATTCCGGACTGCTATTATATAATAGCTTCGTTATGGTTAAGCTTTTGTTGGACTTTGGTTGAACTTATTAATGGTCTATGTATTATTAGCTAGTTTAGTAGGGCTATTCTATTTTTTATTAAGTTTATCATGGTTATGTGGTTATAGTTTTGGATTCTCGACCTGCGTGCCACCTTGGTTTCTAGTTCTTGTCTGTTGCTATTTTTTACTATTGGATGGTGTTGTTCTTCCAAGATTGTTTCCTTTTTTGCTGTTTTGGCTGTGTAACCATGGGATAAAGGCCCTTCCTTGATTAATTAATCAAAAACAAAAGTATCTTTTTTATTATTTTATATATGAATGATGAGATAATTGTTTTAAAATAAAGAAATAACAAATCATTAAAGAAGATAAAGAGAGTTTTGAACAACTAAACCACTTTGTATCTTTTACAGAGGGTAATAATTGAGTTGTAAGATCTATAACTACATTATGAAGTGAATAAAAAATAATTTTTGATATGATAAGTCTGTATAGTTGATGAAGCAATTCAAATTGTGGAGCAACTTGAAAATGATAATATTTTATCATAGAAATGAGAGGATAATAAAATGAAGCATAATACAATTTTCTTTGGAATAAGAAATCTAAAAGATTGATCACATAAAATTATATTCATTGTCATGCATATAATATTTGAGAACACAAACATGTTAATTTTAAAATAAAAATGTCATTATGACTCAAACATTGGATTTGTGAAAAAATATTATTCACAAGATCATCCCTACAAAATGGATAGTGGTTTTTAACATTGACAAAAAATCTCTAGCTTTTCTATACAACCAAACATGAAAATATATGCAACAATCATTACAAGTATTATACACTATCAAATATCTTTAGTAGAAATTAAAGGTAAAATAAATGATTAAGATGTTTTTCTTCAATTATATAATTTTTGAGAGCTAGAATCATTTTCATGTTTTGAATTTGGATAAATATAATGTAATTGTTGGCATAAATTGGTTTGGAAAGAATAATACTTTTATTAACTATGAAAATAAGTAGGTACTCCTTGTAGGAGTTTATGGTGAACTCCTCAAATGCCCCAGGATCACCTGCAAGACAAAATAACTTCTACAAGAGAGAAATGGAAAAAATATCATGCTATCATTAAGGATGCAAGAATGCCAAACTAAATATGGAAAAGTACATACGAAGCCTTTCTTATATAGGCAAGGAGTGAGATAGGATTAGACAAGATCATGACAAGTGTCGTAATCCTATCACATGAGACAACTAAGTCATAACAACCTCAATGCAAATATTAAATGCATTAGAGAATTATTAAATTCCTAGATAGCTAAAATTAAATAATGAGACATAGCCCCATTATAACTAACTTCTAGAAATGAAAACTAGGAAACTTAACTCCTAAGTAAACTTATAATAATGTGAATAGGTCCTTAGTAATAACTAGTTAGTAAATAACCTTATTCACACCAACACCCTCCCATAAGTGCAACTTAGGGAGTGTAGTTATTATGCAAATGATGCAAGGATGGATCCCAGCTATGAGGCTATGTTAGGTACCCATGTACAAATGTAAATAAAATCTCTCATAAATGGAGAAAAGGAGAAAACCTAGTGGGAC
This sequence comes from Sequoia sempervirens, assembly GCA_007258455.2. Taxonomy (NCBI): domain Eukaryota; kingdom Viridiplantae; phylum Streptophyta; class Pinopsida; order Cupressales; family Cupressaceae; genus Sequoia; species Sequoia sempervirens. Next base: position 43,698,025 of record VDFB02193867.1, on the reverse strand, counting down.
AAAACTCCTCTCCAAAAGAGAAATGAAATACAATAATGATATCCATCACAAATTCAATCATTCTCTATCCACATAAAGGATGAAAAGAGAGACCATTCAGACCCCCTTAATGAGATAACCTGCTACAAAAGAAGCACTGGAAGTACACTGTGGAGTAACACTAGAATCCTTAATTCAACAAGCAAGGAAAAATACTTTTGTTTGCTAGAAATCACATTAGAGTCACTCAAAGACTCAAGTTTGGAATTATGATAAAGCAACAACAGAACCGATGCCAAGGAACATTGGAAAACTCGCAAACTGACACAACTCTGGAATCTATGAAGCAATAGTTGATTGACAAATGATCTGGAACTAAAATGAAGTGCAAAGAAAATGCAAACTTAATGTACACAAAAAGGAAATAGTGCATGCATTGATGAATGTACACATTTGCCTCCATGATGAAAAATAACCTCAAACTTGTGTAGAGGATGGAATCAACTTTTTGATGATATAAAGTTTTTGAAAAACGAATGTCATATGCTCAAATTATGAATTTTTGAAAAAAGGGATAAATTGTGCTAGTTGACAATGCAGACATGACCCTTTTGATTTGAATTTTGAAAATTTTACTTGTTTCATGCAAAAAATAATGGATACCTAGATAGTATTTTTATGCAAAGAACAAAACCCAAAAATATTTTTTTGATCCAACAAGTAGAAGATGAAAAAGTAAATTTCTTTTGACCTTTAACTAGTAGAAAATGAATGCGCGACACTTTTTGGACAGTAGTTTTCTTCATACTTTCTTAGGATATGCAAAATCTAAAAGATACCTAGATGAGATTTCAACCTTGGCTACAAAACTCAGAAAATTATTTTTCCTATAAATGAGTGGAAGTTGGATTTATGAAGCAAAAATGAAAATGGCTCCAATAAAAATGACTTGCATCAAACCCTTGTAGATTTGACAAAATATGTCAAATTTTGACGAAATGAAAGCTGATATTGACTTTCTTTGACACCTTGGATTCAATGGCGAGGCTCTCAAGACCTCAACTTGCACCCAACAAAAATTTCACACCAAGATTGGTCCCTCAGATATGGGAAAAATTCTGCAGCATTGAAGCTCTAATACCATGTAAGAGCTGATATATAGCTCCGATACCATGTAGGAGCTAAGATATAGCTCCAATACCACGTAGGAGTTTATGGTGAAATCCTCAAACACCTAGGATCACCTGCAAGACAAAATAACTTCCACAAGAGAGAAATGGCAGAAATATCATGCTATCATTAAGGATGCAAGAATGCCAAACTAAATATGGGAAAGTACATATGAGGCCTTTCTTATATAGGCAAGGAGTGAGATAGGATTAGACAAGATCATGACAAGTGTCTTAATCTTATCACATGAGACAACTAAGTCATAACAACCTCAATGCAAATATTAAATATGTGAGAGAATTATTAAATGCCTAGATAACTAAAAGTAAATAATGAGACATGGCCCCATTATAACTAACTTCTAGAAATGACAACTAGAAAACTTAACTCCTAAGTAAACTTATAATAATGTGAATAGGTCCTCACTAATAACTAGTTAGTAAATAACCCCATTCACACCAACACTCCTAAGACTCAACACAAAAAACATTAAACATGTAAAGTTTGACAAGGGAAGAAAATAGCATTAAACATTAAAATTATTTATGTAATACAACTTAAATAGAACACAAAACCTTTTTGTGCTACGATAATTCAATTAAGTGATAAATATAAATTAAACATTAATACCAAACACATTGTAGAAGAGTTTAAGGATTTTTTCTTGTTGATTTAGATAATTTACCTCCTAGAAAATAAGTGGAATATGTCATTGAATTAATAATAAGAGTATAGTAGTTTCTAAAGCTCGTTATTGTTAGTTCATCATTGAATTAATAGAATTTAAAGTATAATTAACTGAATTACTCAAAGAAGGAAAAATTAGACCTAATATTTCTCTTTGGGTGCTCTTGTTTTATTCCTTAATGAGGACATTTCTATGAGGTTATACATTGAGTATATACAACAATAAATTATGTTAGAGCTGATAGCTAGCTCTACATAAGTTAAGATCACCTATAGTAATTCTTCTACATAAGAGAGCTACTTCACAAAAATAAAAATTAGAGGAAATTAGATATAAAATGAATATTGGTGCATTCATCCATTCATTTTGATTGAATAATTACAATAAGATATACATCCACTTTTCTCAAGAATAGACAAAGGAGAAATCAATCTTATGATACATGTAATAAGATTTAAAAACTAAAAAATAGAGAAATAACTTCCTAATAAAAAATCCATAATAAATTTATGATAATTTATTCACAAGTTAGTACCCCCTTTAAGTGAAACTCAAGGAGGCTACACATGTATAAGCTAAAATAAAAGATAGATTGTGCAACAAGGTTGATTAGGTACTTGTTTACAAACAAAGATCTTTCAAAACAAGAGTAAAGAGGAAAAACCTATTGGGATAAAAATCCTCTCTAAAAGAGAAAATAATAAGTATGTGTAAGTGATGGATCACCAACAACCAAGTCCATCACAAATACATAATGAATACACCTCATAAGAGATTGAATAAATGAGAAGTTGTGTTCCCCCATAAAGAGGTAGCTGTAATGCTAATATTAGTGGATAATTAAAGGCATAAAATAATTCACTACCTCTAGACAAATTTTCTCCCTTTGGAAATAAACATATCCATTGGTGAATGTAAAAGCTATTCCCATAATCTAGATGAATAGAGAACCAAAATAAAAATAGGTTCCTTTGAATGTAACTTTAGTGTCCTTGTGTTGGAAAGAGATGTCTCCTCTAAAATAGGAATTAAATACCTAATTAAAGAAGTGGAACCAAGAGAGGAAAAAAATGAACTACCTCTAGAAACACAAAAGATGAAGTGATGAGACCACTGCTATCAAAGAGGTAATGCAAGTCATCTAATGAATCCTCCAAATTAGAAATGTGAAACTCCATAAATAAGGATGAAATTTATGATAAATAGGAATCCCAATGAGGTGGACTTGGAATATTGAGATTGTCTTGCTGCAAAGGATCAATAGAAGCTTTTAAAGAAGCAACACTCGAACCTAAAGTAGACAATAGGAGGAGAAGTAGCATCAAGAGAAGTCTCTATATCATCATAACGTTTAAGAGCTTCAAAAAATTCAAGTTCCTCTAAAATATCATAATCAAAGGGTATATTATCTACATCATCAATGGGAATAAGGAAACCATAGTACGATCATATGGGAATTGTGACACACAACAGTCTCCATACATCTCCCAAATCTTAGTCCAAAGTGTGTAGGGAACTCAAGATATGAAATAGCACACACAATTTCATAATAAACATTGAAATAGATTAATCCTATAACATGATCAATATTACAAAATTTCATATAAACTTCCTCCTAGGTGTATTTGGTTTAGATATGAGTCCATAAAGATAAGGAAAAATATTAAGCCATCCAAAATATGCTAGGATGCCCTTTTTTCAAGACTCATAATTATTCTTATTTAGGACTACCACATAAGGATTAGTAGAAAAATCCATGATATATCCTCAAATAATAAAATTAGAGATCAATAATCTCAATATCTATCAATGCTAATAAATGAAGCCTACCCAAAAATATAGTACCATTATAAATGTCAAAAATATCCAAGTTATCTACCAAAATGTGTAAAATTGACAAACTAAATAAAAGATACTTGGAGCTCAATCTAAAAAAATATATAAATGGTTGAGAAGAGCTTGTTAATCCTTTCCAAAAGTATATTTGTTTGTAAAAAATTATAAAAATTATTGATGAAATAAATGAGCTTAGAAGTGAAAAAGGTAGTCTAGACTTCAAACAACAATAAAATTAATCAATAGAAAAATATAAAAAATACTAGCACCATTGAAATGTACTTGGAATTAGCTTTTTGATGCTTATAAATTTGTGAAAATTTGGCTTTGTATGCCCAATATATGATTAAAAGAATAATGATCAATACCTAATTTAAGAAAAAAATGGGGGTAGGTGGCCCTTTAGTGGTTGGCTAGTGGTTTGATTGTGTAGTGATTATGCTGAGATGAGTGGCAAAGTAAAGGTGGCTCACGAGCATACCAAAAAATGGTGAGGTGATTTGACAGGTGGTAATGACATTTTGAGATGAAAAACTATGGAAACCATCAACAACAAAGGGAGAGGTTTCAAGGGTATAGTCCCCTTGGTTGACTATGAATAAGGGTGCAAGCCCCAAATATGATTGGTAGACATTTTAAAGCCTTCCTGTCAAACTCTTTTGACTATAGGATAATGACCAAAAACCATAAAATAAAATATGTTGTTCAAACCTAAAAAATATTGAATAGAGCCATATAAAACCAATGGACTAAATAGAAATCTAGAGGATAAAATCCATGAGTTAAATAGTGCACTCACCAGATAAAACTAGAAACTTGAGATGGAGGAGTGAGCTAAAGAGTTGCAATGGCATATGGATTTATATGGTCATATATATGTACATTTGTGAGGATTTATTGAACAAGAATTTAATTAAGAACCAAAAAAAACTTCAATATTTTATGCCTTTAACTTTGGTATTTGGATAGATGATCTTATGGTTTTGACATCTTTTGGACTCATCTATGGGGTCTATTTTACACTTGAATGTAACAATTACAATATAGAAACTAGGATCACTTGCAATATGCAATAATTCTTCTACACAAGAGAGCTAATTTATAAATAAAAAATAGAAGAAATTAGATGTAAAATGAATATTGGTGCATTCCTTAATTCATCCCAAATGAATATTTACGATAAGATACACATCCACATTTTTTAAGAATAGACAAAGTGGAAAATAAATCTTATGATAATGTGTGAATATAATTTCATACCAACAAACTAATTGGTCGTAAAAATACACATCCTTTACTTTGAACTAATGATCTTTTAAACCAATTAATGGATCCAAGTATTTTTCTAAACCTAATTAATGATCTAGATACCACCAAATTTAAATTAAAGAATATGATGCTACAAAACTAATTTTAAGACTAGATATGGGCATTATGATTTTGTTGTTATGTCTTTCAAATTAACTAATGAGCCTACAACATCCTTTTTTATGAAATAAATGGCGAGCGGCGGGAACAGGAGCAAGGGTAGGAGTTTGAATTTCTCAATAATAGAGGGTGAGGGAGATGCTGAATTTGAGGACGAGGTAGATGGGCTGTGGTTGGTTGACGGGTCATAGACGACTGACGTCTGGGTTGCAGTTGGCATCTCTTTGGGAGATGTTTCTGTTGTGGTTTTTCTAGGTTGTTGTTGGCAACAAATTTCTTGTTGCTGTCTGGGGTGAGGTTTGCTTCTCTTGTGTTAGGATTGTGTTGGTATTTTTTCCTTTCTCTTATTCTTGATTGGAATGTCAAGGAGGATGGGGTGCTAAATGGATTGGCTAGTTCCCTTCTTTTTTCCTGTGTGGGTCTCCCTTTTCTCCTTGGTGGACTGTTGTTGGAGGTCATTTTTCTGTCAACATTAAGGTTTCTTTTGGCGGATTTTGTTGTGGGTTCCTGCTTGGAGCTCTTGGTTGTTGGTGTGCTTGTTTTTATGGAGTCTTCTTTTGTTGGATTTTTTGTTTGGAGGATTTTGTTGATGGTGAAAGGGTTGTTATCGACAGTTTCACTGCTGACACTAATAGCTATTGTGGGTAGCTGCGAGGAGCTCGTGGTTGCTGGTGGGATCATGTTTGAAGTGGTTGTTGTTGATGCTACAAGCCTTTATTTGTGGAGGATTTCCTTTTCTTGTTGTGTGATCCCTCTCTTGTTTTTGGCCTTACTTGGGGTGAGGTATGGTTTTCCTTGTTCAGGAGTGTGTTGGGAGTTTTGGATATCTCTTATTCTTGGCTAGCATGTCAAGGAGGATAGGGTGCTTAATGGATTGTTCGACTCTGTTCACTTTTCTTGTGATGATTTCCTTTATCTTCCCGTAAGTCTATTGAAAGTTGTTCTGGACAACTACTTGGTGCTTGCGGCTAACGGTGTTGGTTCCCTTTTGAGGGAGCTTTTGGTGGTGGTGTTACAGCAAATGGTGGGGTGCTACTATGCTTGCTAAGTGAGTTTTGTCCTTGTCTCACCTTGGGATTTGTTTTGGAGGAAAGTTTAGTTCCTGTTGAGGAGGATTTTAGGAGTAGAGGTTGCCTCTTCTTTTATCACTTTGTTGATGTTTGGGTGGCTTCTTTCATTGTCCAAGGTAGTGGATGCCCTTGTTCCTGTTTTCTGGATTTTGGTTGGGTTAATGTTATTGCTTTTTTTGTATACCAATATTTCTATTAAGTTTTAGGGAGCTTTGTGTTGGCTGTCCCCTGTTGTTGTTTCTTGGATGGTGGTTGGGTTGCTCTTCATACTTTATTTGTACACCCATTTTGTAACACCCCCATCGCGAACCCTAGAGGACAACACACTAGCAACTAAAAATGAAACATTTTTTTTTAAAGTGTAATGATACATGATTATAAATGATCATCAACTTACATACTATCCTATGTCCTCTAAGGTTCACACTTGCATTACGTAGTTTCCATTATCTAAATTAAGAAAAACCATAAAACATTATAATAATCAATTCTAACATCAATTAAACATCACGTCCACACATTACATATAATCAAGTAATCCATGAGAAACAACCATAATATGAACACAAAAAGATTAATTGATTTCATCCATTCCACTTTACATATACAATAACATTGAATACATAATTCCATCACATAGTAGAGTTTACATCAATATACACCTGAACATTTACATTTTGATCAATAATATCTCCACATTACAAATGAGGAGTGTACAACAAGCAAGGTACAATATACATCAATTGTGATACTTTACAAATACAAATGTAACAAATCCCAAGTGCAGGTACAATGTTGAAGTCTTCGGATCAAGAGAAGTTGCCACAACACATACAAAGGAAGGAAACTCAATGGAGAACGAAGCACATTCCACCCAACCGTTTGGAACCCAAAGGTCCACCCCCCGTGCTAAGAGACAACAAAGGGTCTCACCATCTCATTTTGACAAAGACAACAGACTACAAAAGGCTGACAAGAAAACAATGATCAAGTGAATACCACAACAGACAATTGTGACATCACTTCTAGAGGCACATAGACAATCAAGGAGATACAAGAGACAAGGAATACAAGGTTGTCGTAGGAGGAGTGTCATCACATAGATTGTCATAAGTTATCCAGGTAGATCTTCCTAGGCCCTGACCCCCATCTTGGGTTATCCTGGTAGCCTCTACCGATCTTCGGCCCCTCATGCAACCTATGCGGAATCAACATACCTCTCGTGGAGACGAGGCAGTTGATTTTTCCATTCCAGACCTTCTCGACTCATTTCAAGCCTAAATGAGTGCTTGAGCCCTAAGCGAGGTATTGACTTATCTTGGTTAATGTTATTCCTACCCAACCCCCTAGTTTATTTTAGGTTATCACTTGTTTACAAAACTTCCACATGGGTTATCCAAAAGCCACTCCCCTACTGACAACAGAAAACCACTGAAATAGAAAACAAAGTCACTTCCACAAACACAAAACTCAAAAAAAATCACATAGCGAGGCATTAACCTTTTTGCTCACAAGTTCAAAAGTACCAATCACATAGATGAACATACTATGCAAGGCTGAAGATAAACATTTCCACATTCAATAGAAAAACAACCATTACCATGGTTTAACAAAATTTTATCAAGAAGAAGATTACCCCCTGGCGTCTGGAAGAATCCAAACTCTTTCCACATAAGGTCTTACACATAATACAACACCCAAATTGAATGCTAACTCATTAACCAAGCACTTATTACAGCTAACAATCAAACCCATATGAAAACATGAAAACTAAAGTGGGTTAGAAGATATCCAATAAAATCTCTTTCGTCATATAATAATTTTCTTTTACTCTTTAATAAAATAAATCATTCTCGAAGAACAATTGCTTTCTCTTCCAATAAATAACAGCTATGATTGTATATTGCAAAGGCAACAATATTCATTTACAAGATTCATGTTTATGTATATATATATACATATTTTATATGTATATATATATTCTGGTGTTCATTTATTAAGACTTATTATAAAAATAGAATACAAATTAAAATTAAAATAGTAACATCGGTAATAATACATATATATCAATTAACAATTTTATATATATGTATATATATATGTGTATGTATATATATATATATAGCAACTCGATTTGCATTAAGAAAAAAACATAGAGTAAAATATTTAACTCTTGGTTATCATACATAAAACTCAACTCAACCAGGTAGGGGACGACAATCAATAAGGAAGGATATCCTACGATTACTCTTGTCTAACTGGAGATTACAGTAAAACACCTAACCCTTCATATTAATATTAGCCAAGATTCATAGCTAGAGAGAGCGAGGGGCGGATAACCATTAGAAAAATTATCCTAAGACTATCACTCGACTAGAAGTAGCTTGCATTTATTCACTATTATAAACCAATAAGCATGTGTTGACAATCAATAGGGCAGCTGATTACAAAGAAGCAGAATTTTAACCAACAGGATGGAGGAATTTCTGGTGTAAAGATAAATCATCAAGGATTCAGGTAATGGCTAAAGGCCGACTCATGCCAACACAGAGAGCTCCTAACAATATCTACGTTGAGGAAAGTTCTTTTAATTTCAAGGATTCAACACAATAACCACGTGATACAAATAATTAAATCCCACAACGATTTACAACGATGAAAGAGTCTTAAAAGGTAGAGATAGCCGCGCTGGTACATAGGAAAAGTTTCAGCTTACAAAACAAAACTGTTATGCTGGCAGAATTTAAGATGAAATTGGTAGAGAGATTTACAGTATGATTGATTCTCACACAAAAAATAACCATATTCAATTCCAATGCTAAGATTCGATGATAAGAACTTGAACTCAGGGAGTAGAGATAATTACGCCTAACCAATATGCTGATTTTCCAAGTATAGCTGACTTTCAGATATCTATAAGAATTTAGAGCAAAATAAAGAATCAAGATTTGAGAAACGACCTATATGATATCCAAGAGACGCCTTGACAGGGTTTCGTTTAGGGTTTGGATTAATAACATCAATGAACCAATCAAGGAACGATAGGGTTGGCGAGTGGAAACAACAGGGTATTCCCAGATTCACGTTGTAAGAAATAAGAAACATTTATCTACTGTCAAAAGAAAGAATTTACAAAATAGAGACCCCTGGGTTGATAGATGGAAAACAATATCACAAGTTAAATATGAAGCAGTTTCAGGAAAAGTTGAATCATTTCCAGATATTGCAAACATTATTTGTTTTCATTCCAACTCAATAATTGCAAACAAGTTGGTTTAAACAACATTCAAGACTAAACATTTATTTAAAGACAAAGGAAGAGATTTCTTAAGAAAAGAACCTAGAATAGTCAAATAGTTGAGTTGAAAGAGAGATGTCGGTTGAATTCCAATTCCAAATAAAATTTTCCAACTCTTCAATCATAGCTTCTAGCTCTTCTTAGCCCAACACCTCTACAAGAACCACAAAACCTCCAAGAACAAAGCTTCCAAACTTACAGGAAAAGTTTCTTTTTTTTCAAGAACCAGAGAAGAAAGTTTACGAAAAGAATCCAGAATTAGTTTTTGTCCTGGAAAAAAATACTTCAATTTCCCCTCTGTAGCTAACTCCACTACCTTTTATTTATTCCTCTCCTGCATTCCACTCCTAAAACTAATTAATTTCTTTTCTTTTAAAATTTTATCCATCACTCAAGATTACACTCAATAATCAAGTAAACAAACAATTAATTTATTACTTTAATTTCTCATAAAGTTTGTTTACACAAACACATTAGTAATTATTTATATATATATTATTTAAATAAATAATTTGTTTTAAACAATAAATCTTAATTTACTAAAATTAAATAAATACCTTCACCATATTTATTTTAATTTAATTCTTTGCTTTAATAAGGGCTTTTATCTTTATTAGTCAAGGCCTGCAACTTTGACAATTTTAATCTAATGAAATAATCAAACATAACACAAGTCAGGAGCATGACCCAATGATCGAACAGTCAAACAATACCAACCAAAAGTGAATGAAAGCAATGAAGACAAACCACACAAACATACCTTATTGACAAGGTGTGTCACACACAGATATCCATCCTCGATGAGGACATTGGCTCAATGTGAGGGACCCAGTGCCACCTCCGAAACAACAACTCCATTGGGATTTTGACACACTTAAACCTGATAATTAGGTGGAGTCGATGCCCCATACCTGTAGCCTACAACAAAACATAGGGTAGAACATGTGCATAATGAAAAAAGTCAGTCTTACCGTGAAGGGGAAATCACAGAGTTGCAGGGCGCTCACAAGCGAGTGATGCGACCCTATTCCCTATCACTAATACATACTAACTGATATCAAAACATGATAACACATATATACAACAATCACATAATATTAATATCCATGATAACTCACCTAAGCAATTAAGATAATCTGCTAACCATAATATAAGCATAAAACATCAATCATAACAGTGTCACCAAGAATCACTATATCCGAGCATCAAGGTCAAAGCATCAATGTATCACAATGTCACCAAATATCATCAAAATAAGCATCATAGTGTCATCAAATAGTGACCATATCTAATCATCAAAGTATCACAATATCTAAATAGCATCCAACAGTATCATAGTGTCCAACAAAAGTATCATTAAGTCTAGATACAATCCAAGGAAAGGAAAACTGAGGGGGCATTACATGCTCCCCCTAGAACCAGACTTACTCCTGGAAGCCTATAAACAAATATGCATAAAGCTCTCTCATCTTGGAAGCATCCTCCCAGGTAGCAAAAGACTCATTGTTCAGATCCCACTAGACCCTAACCTGCTCAATGTCTCATCCCTTGAGTGTGAGTCTCCTGTGCTAAATGACGCCCACAGGCTCCAAAGCTAGTTGCCCGTCCTCTACCTGTAATGCATTCCAATCAAGGATGTGAGATATATCTAGATAATAGGCTCTGAGAATTGATACATGAAACACATCATGAATGCGTGAGAGACTGGGCTGCAAAGCAAGACGGTATGCTACATGACCAATCCTCTCCAAGATCTAAAAAGTACCAACAAAGAGTGGTGCGAGCTTAGAGCCTTTTCCATAGCAGATCAAACTCTTTTGTGGATGCACTTGCAAAAATACCTGATCACCAACTGAGAACTGACAGTCCACCCTGTGAGCATCAACATATTTCTTTTGTCTATCCTGGGCTACCACTAAATGCTCCCTAATGCAAACCACCCGTTGCTCCATCTCCTGAAGAATCTTTGGACCAAGAAGAACCCTGTCCTCCAAACAATCCCAACTCAATGGGGTCTGACACGGATGACCATATAACGCCTAGAAAGGAGGCATGCCAATAGAATTGTGATAGCTATTATTGTATGCAAATTCTACCAAATATAAGTAGTCATCCCAACGTGACTGCTAATCCATGACGTACATTCAAAGAATAGCCTCGAGGATCTGATTGACCCTCTCGATCTACCCATTAGTCTCTGGATGATAAGTTGAACTGAAGTTCAACTGAGTTCCCAATGCATGTTGTAGGGACGTCCAAAGAGCTAAAGTAAATATTGGATCCTTGTCTAAAATAATCTGATGAGGAATACCATGTAACCTAACAACGTCCTCCATGAAAAATATGGCCATTGATGAAGCATTGTATGAGGAACAAACAACTAAGAAGTGTGTTACCTTTGTTAGCCTATCCACAATGACCATAATGGCATCATGCCGATGGGAAGAAACGAGCAAACCAACAATAAAATATAATGAGATAATGTCCCGTTTCCACTCCAGAACCAAGTGAGGTTGCAAAAGTCTTGCAAGATGCTGGTGTTCTTCCTTCACCCTCTGACATTCCAGAAATCTCAATACAAAATCAATACTATCTCTCCGCATACTGGCCCAAAAGTACAGCTATCAAAGATTTGCGTGCATCTTTTTGACACCAGGATGAGCTAAATAAGGTGCCCGATGCACCTCTGACATGATCAAATATGAAGATCTCTGGAGGAAGGTACATAAATACGACCCAAATGCCTCAAAAGGCCATCTGATTCAAGGGAATATCCTACAAATCTGCCCTCTAAAGCTCTACCTGACTCCACCTCAATCCTCACCTCTTGATACCAACTATCTGAAAGAAGTGCTGATAGGATCTAACTCCTCAAATCCACACCGAGAGTCACTACCGATAACTCATGTCTCTGCCTACTAAGTGAATCTGCAACTATATTCTCCTTTCCCTAAATGAATTTCATCTCAAAATCATATTCACATAAGAACTACATCCATCGTCTCTGCCTGAAATTCATATTAGGTTGTGTGAAGATATACTGCAAACTACGATGATTATTGTGCAGCTCAAACTGACGCCCCAATAAAAAGTGCCTCCACCTTGTCAAAGCATGTACCACAGTAGCTAACTCTAGATCATGTGTAGGGTAATTCAATTCGTGATCCTTGAGTTTGTGAGACTCATAGACAATCATGCGACCATCCTACATTAACACAACTCCTTTCCCTCCAAGGAAGCATTTGTACAAACCAAAAAATCCCCAAAAGGATCAGGAACAACTAAGATAGGAGCACTAGTCAATCTCTCCATAAGAGTATGGAAAGCTTCCTAACACTGCTCTGACCAAATAAATTTCTTCCCTTTCCTTTGAATAGAAGCAATAGGATGGGCTATCCTCGAAAACCCCTATACAAATTGTCGGTATTAACTTGCCAGCCCCATAAAACTGTGAACCTCTACCACATTAGTAGGTGCAGGCCAATCAATGATAGCTTGGATCTTTGAAGGATCCACAACAATGCCCTTACCAGAAATAACATGGCCCATATATTTTACCTCTATTTTGAATAATTCACACTTTGACAAGTTAGCATACAACTAGTTCCATATTTTTAGAAAATATAATGATTTAATCCTTAAAAAGTTCCATTTAAAGGATTCCAATTAAAGAGGGTTTGATCAAACCACCTTAGACCAAGCCCCCTTCGATAGAACCCCGCTAGTTTTAAACCATACCTATAACAGAGTCTCATTTACACCTATCAAAATGTTGATAAAAAACCACTTTTGATTTACCTTTTGGGGATCAAATGAATTCATTTAAAATTTATATTTTGTATGTAGTCCTTATTATAAGGTTCCAAAAAAGTATAATTTTAATTAAATTAAATTTGATTATTATATTTATTTTTTATTTCTTGTGAATGTAGGGTTTTCACCGAAAATCAAGCTCTTTGTTCTACACGTGGAAAAATAGAAGATTATCAAAAAAAAAAATTGAAAAATATGAGTGCACTAGATATTGAAGTCCTTGATCTAACATAAAAAAAAAATTCGATACATACAAAAAAAGTTATGTGTTATATGGTTGCACTGTGTTTGAATTGTAATTGGTTTGACTTTGAAACTTGATTAAAGAAAAAATATTCAATTAAAAACTATCTAACCAAGTGGAAGCACTAGATATTAGAGTTACAAATCTAAATTTGAAAGAATTTTAATTTTATCCTTCATGGAAAAAAAGTTGTGTTATACGGTGAGCCTCACTTTTTAAAAATGTTGTTTTTTGAAAAAAATTAGTTTTCGAGGGAGATGGGAAAAGAAGTGCAATATGATTCCAAAAATTTTGAAAAAAATATAGTTAGAATCTACACACAAAATGTCACGAACCTCTAGTTTTCATAATCTTCAAATTCCTCATGGTTTAGCCGCTATAGGTGCCCGACAGTGAAGATTTATTTAAAAATAATAATTTCAGTGTCCAGTTTGGCCAAAAATTGTAAATCACTATTGTGGGATCACCCATCATCTAAAAACACCACGACAAACTGGTCAAGGTAGGTGAAAAACACACCATTCATCAAACTCATGAACACCGAGGGCACATTCGTTAACCCAAACGACACCACTATGAACTCGGAGTGTCTGTATCAAGTACAAAATGTGGTCTTATGGATATCTTCCTCGAAGATTTGCAACTAGTGATACCCTGACTTAAGATCAATCTTCGAGAATACCCTAGCACCCTGGATCTGATCAAATAGATCATCGATCCTCAGAAATAGATACATGTTCCTTATAGTCACCTTGTTCAATTGTCGGTAATTAATGCACAATCGAAGGGACCCATCCTTTTTCACAAATATCACCAGTGCTCCCCAAGGGGAGACACTAGGATGAATAAATCCCTTCACCAACAACTCCTCAAGCTGTAACCGGAGCTCCTCAAGTTCTTGAGTTGTCATCCGGTAAGGAGCTCGTGAAATGGGCTCAGCTCTAGGTACAAGATCAATCTTAAAGTCGATGTCACACTTAGGTGGCATCCCTAGAATCTCACTAGGAAAAACATCAATATACTGTCTAAGAATGTGATGACTATCAAGTGACACCTCCTCTTGACTCTCTCGTAAAACTAATTAATTTATTTTCTTTTAAAATTTTATCCATCACTCAAGATTACACTCAATAATCAAATAAACAAATAATTAATTTATTACTTTAATTTCTCATAAAGTTTGTTTACACAAACACATTAGTAATTATTTATATATATATATATATATTATTTAAATAAATAATTCATTTTAAACAATAGATCTTAATTTACTAAAATTAAATAAATACCTTCACCATATTTTTTTTAATATAATTCTTTGCTTTAATAAGGGATTTTATCTCTATTAGTCAAGGCCTACAACTTTGACAATTTTAATCTAATGAAATAATCGAACAAAGCACAAGTCACGAGCATGACCCAATGATCGAACAGTCAAAAAATACCAACCGAAAGTGAATGAAAGCAACAAAGACAAACCACATGAACATACCTTGCTGACAAGGTGTGACACACACAAACATCCATCCTTGATGACGACGTTGGCTCAATGTGTGGGACCCAGTGCCACCTCTGAAACAACAACTCCATTGGGCTTTTGGAACGCTCAAACTTGATAATCAGGTGGATTCAATGCCCCGTACCTGTAGCCTGCAACAAAACATAAAATTGAACATGTGCATAATGAAAACAGTTAGTCACACTATGAAGGGGAAATCGTAGAGTCACAGGGTGCTCGCAAGCGAGTGATGTGACCATGTTCCCCATCACCAATACATAATAACTGATATCAAAACATGATAACACATATATATCCAACAATCACATAATATTATTATCCATGATAACTCACCTAAGCAATTAAACTAATCTGCTAACCATGATATAAGCATAAAACATCAATCATAACAGTGTCACCAAGAATCACCATATCTAAGCATCAAGGTCAAAGCATCAATGTATCACAATGTCACCAAATATCATCAAAATAAGCATCATAGTGTCATCAAACAGTCACCATATCTAATCATCAAAGTATCACAATAGCTAAATAGTATCCAACAATATCATAGTGTCCAACAACAGTATCATTAAGTCTAGATACAGTCCAAGCAAAGGAAAATTGAGGGGGTATTACATAGTTGAGTTTAATGCTCAAAGCTGTTATGGTGGTTTGGTTGTTCGAGCTTTATTTTTTGTTCCACCTTTTGTTCCAGCTGTTGGGTTTTCCAAAGGATGGTGTGGGTACGTTTTTTTGTTGGAGTGTTGGATTTCTCCTCGAATCCTATTGAGGTGGATTTCACTCCTATTAAGGTGGAGTTGGGGAATGTTTGTTTCTGGTTTCCTCAGTTGTAGATCCTTTTGAGGTGGATGCTTCTCCTATGGAGGTGGAGGTTGAGGTTGCTGGAGACTTTTGGCTTTGGTGGAAAATATGGTCATATCTTCCTTTCCAATAGAGGGGAGTTCCCTCCTTTAGAGGTGGAGTGTGAGTTGGGTTCCTAGCTTGACAGACATCTTTTGCTTCTGTGCAATTGGATTGTTGTTGCTAGGTTGTGTTTGTATCTAGTTGATCATGGTAGCTTTTTGGGTTCAAGGTCCCTGAAAAACCTGATTAAGGGTTTAAGCTCCTTGCAAAACCTTTGAGTTTATGGGCCCAATTAAATCCTAGTTGTAATAGGTTAACGAGCTTTGTAGTCTGCACTTGTGACACCTAGTTATTTGCATCTTGCATATAGGTTTGTTCATATATTGAGAGATGTGATTAGGACACTTAGGGAAGTGTGTGTAGGAGAAATCCCACTCTTTGTGGTGTGATCTAGTTATCACCTTTTATCTCCACTTTTTCGTGGCATGATAATTCCACTTTAGGTGGGTGATCCACCTTTCATGGAATTATCTATTATTTCTTTCTACCTACCCTACACATGATTGGGACACTTGTCTCATTCATGGCCCTTCATTGTGTCCTAGCTTGCCTTTATAAGCAAGCCTTGTACATGTTTGTAATGGTACATCTTCATGCATATTGAGAATACAATTATCATATTCTCTCATCTTCTCTCTCTTTTGTGCTATTTTTGATCTCTTGATCCTGTTGTTGCTTTTCATAAGTTCTTACAAAAACCATGTTGTAATGGGTTTTTGGTCCCATCAAAACTTGTTTAATGCTAATAAAAAACTAATGAGCCTACAACCTTATGGATTTAATGAATGTTGTTATCCATTTATATTTATGTTTTTTTATAGAATTTTTTCTATATGACATTCTATTGTATTCAAAGAATTAAAAAAAACACAAACAATAGCTTAAGATTGCTCTAGAAACTATAAGAAAACATAAATTCTATGAAAAACTAAGTGTGAATTATTTAAATTTGGAGTGTCCTATTCAAGTCATATAGTTTCAAAAATGGTGTTTCACCCAATCCTATCAAAATCAAAGCCATTTAGGAATGAACTATATCTAAAGATGATCATGGAATAAAGAGTTTTCTAGTATTGTTAGGATTTTATTATAGGTTTGTTAGAAGTAATTCAAAACTTTTTCCACCTCTAACATATTCCATAAAGAAAGGGAAAAGTTATAAACATACCCTTGAGTTCTAAAGGTTTTAATACATTTAAATCTGTGTTAATGTCTACACCTATTCTTTGTATTCCAAAATTTTGTAAACCATTTGTTGTAATTATAGATATTAGTATGGTATAGGTGTAGATGGTGTCTTAATACAAGTAAACCAGGTTACAATTTGTTTTGAATCTAGAAAATTATTGCCAGTTGAAAAGAACTATCCCATTCATGAATTAGAATTACTTTGTAGTGTTCATGTCTTAAATGTTTGGTGATATCATTTGTTGGGAAACAAATTTACTATGAATATTATTCATCATAGTTTGCAACATTTATCCTAATTAACCATAAAGAAAAGAATATTGATGAAATTGTTAATAGACAATGATTTTGCTATTCAATATGTTCCAAGTACAACAAATGTTTTAGTCAATAATTTGAGTAGAAAAATATTATATAAATGCTTTAAATCTTGAGAGAAGTCAATTTGAAATTAATATTAAATCTCAATTACCTTTTAATATTTATTTTCAACCACTTCATAGAGGATTACAAAATAAATCTTTAAATGTATACCTTAATGATTGGCTTTAATATTATAAGATGGGAAGTAATGGCCTTTTTTATTACAAAGGTATATTATGTATTCCTAATTTTCCTAATATTAAATAACAAATATTGAAAGGTTCCTAGGATATATTTATGTAAGGAAATCTAAGATTCATAAAATAAATTGTCGATATCTAAATTTGTTTTCTCACTTTAAAAATTACACTATATGGATATCAAACATGAGAAGTCTGTGAATATGGGATGTGGTTCAAAAAAATCTTCAGGATTACATGGTTGGTTCTTTCTACAATATTCAATAAATAAATTTTTTTTAGTTAATTATTTTGAGGTAAAGTTCATACATATTCAAAATTAACAATGAAGAAGAAAAACATAGATAGATGTGGCAAACAATCTCATATTTTCATCTATTATTCAATGCGCAACAAAATACAAATATTTTCACAAGGAGATGATAACTCCCAAAACTTCTTGGGATTAACTAATCACTCAACCACCTAATAGTAAATATGGGTGGCGGAAAGGAATAAAGGCTTGGTCATGTCGAAATGACAAGCTGCCAGGTATTGCACGAAGCTCACAATTTAGCAAGGTGACCTGTCCTGCTAAGATCACTAGTACAACTCATGATTGGTAAGATGGAAGGTTGTCATGATTTGGCGGTAGCTCCTATGCTCGACATTAATTTTGGGTAATAATGAAATGTATGGGAAATGGCGTGTGAAGAGTTATATTGTGATTAGGTGGTAGAGTATGGTCATTTCTTCCGGTTTTCATTTTCTTGCTCCCGTTTCGCTTTTGGTCATTTCTCTAGTTCTCTTGGTGTCATGGGGGAACGATCAAGTTTGTTGATACCTTGACAAACTTTGGGTCTGACACTCTGATTATGCTAGATTCTAACGTAAGGAAAATGGCCTTTTGCGGGGTCATCACGAATCAGAGATCACAGGCTTAAATGCTTGTTGAAGAAGAAGTATGATCCCTTAATGTTGGCTGCAGTTAAAATGATTTTAGGGAAGGGGTTCTTGAAGAACATGGAGCTGATCAGGGTGGACACGACTATTACTTCCCATTTTTTGGCGGCATTGTTGGATATCTGGATGGCTAAGAAGGATGTGGAGGCATTGGTGAAAAGGTTGTTCCCAGTGGATTACTTGGTCGGATTGGAGGAGGTTTTGTATGTCGCCTCCGCTAACATGGGAGTCTCACGACCAAGAGATATTCTAAAATTCTATGTGCCTGGGGGAGGTAGTGAAATACTACCCATTCCTTTTGGACCTGAAGGGCATGGCCTTGGTCGAGCATCGA
Source organism: Sequoia sempervirens (assembly GCA_007258455.2). Taxonomy (NCBI): domain Eukaryota; kingdom Viridiplantae; phylum Streptophyta; class Pinopsida; order Cupressales; family Cupressaceae; genus Sequoia; species Sequoia sempervirens. The sequence continues at coordinate 43,679,047 of VDFB02193867.1, read as the reverse complement.
CAGATAGCGGTGGTGGGAGCAAATTTTCTACAACGAAAACTCAACCTGCAGCTCTCATTTAGGGAGAAATGGGTGTCGGATTTCAAAGCCTTTGCACTGGCCAATGGATTTCTAGGTGAGAAAGTGTCCTCTTAATTGTCTAGTTGGTATGGTTTCTTGTTTTAATGGTGTCGGGTTTGGTGTGTCTTGGTTGCCTCAGGTTGGGGTTGGTTAATGTTTGTTAAAATTAAGCATGTATAGTCGACTAGTCTTGTCGTTCTATGTTAATGGTGGTTGTTTTTTGTGGTCTGTAAATAGATATGGAGTTATGAGGGTGATGAAATCAGTTAATGGTAGTCACTAGTTGCATTTTGATTTCCTGCTGGGCAGACGTGATGTAAATCTTTTTGATCAGAAATATATAGTATCTCTTACGTATCAAAAAAAATGGTAGTTAAATTAATTTAGGAGACATAATGATAGGGAATTTAATATTTAAATATAATTGGGTAAAAGTACAAAGCTATGCCACATTTAAAAAAAGGAAACAACCAACATTGATCCAAATTTTTAACTTGAATCACTAAAAAGTGACATGTTTTGAATTTTGAAATGATGTAAACTAATAAAATGTGTATTTTAAAATAAAATATATATTTGAATATAATTTTTTATAAAATTGACACTATAATTTAGTTGCTAGTAAAATGCTAAAAAGTGAAATTACATGAGATATTTCTCTTTATATAGTAAATTTTATTATTTTCTCTTCATTTTTTGGTGTATTTATAACTTGAATCTTTAGTGCATGGGTTTATTTTTTTCAATTTTGATATATATATTTTAAAATAAATATTAAAATGTGTGTATTGAAAGCACAACTGTTTCCATGGGACATCACTATTTGTATTAACTATTTATCCAAAATAGAAATAAAATTATATCATTTTGACATAGAATCTTTTATCTAGTGCATCATATTTTTAAAAAAAATTAATAAATTTTAGTAATTTTTCTTGACAAGATGATTAACCTTATATTTTGGTGTTGATAACCTACTTTTAGTAAAAATAAACAATAAAATATAAATAATTAAACTATTAAAAATATATATTTTTGAAAACTAAACTTATAGATCTATAAAAGGGTATTTTTATATTTAAAAAATATTATTTACATGAGTAGGAGTTGTTAAAACATTAATACTTTTGATTAATTTACTTTTTTGGTAAATTGGCCTAAAAGTGGTGCTACATGTGTATTTAGTGAATAATTTTAGTTGGAAAAGTTGTGATCATATCTAACCTAGCTAGAATGAATCTGGTTAGATCATATGCTTGAGCAACATTGATTTTTAGTTAGCAATGCTTAAATTTACTTGTGTTGATAAGTTGACCAAAAGTGACACAAATTTGTGCTTCTACCCAACTGATATGAGAATGTATCTAACAAAGTACCTTGTAATTTAAAGTTAAGGAATAATTAGGATTATCACCAAGATATGTGTACATCTAAGAATCCCCTATAATCTAAAGTTTTCAATGAGTTGATAGTCTCTATAATTAATACAATATAAATGGTGCAGTCTAAACTCTAAAAAAATATAAATCATAATAAAATTAGTGTAGGTGATCCATCTCTACCTCAATAAGGAATCAAACCCATCCATATTGTGTCCTAATGAACAATGTGCCAAATACAAAAAAAATGAATAACTCATGTTGACACTCATGTTAGTAATCAAAAACCCTAAAAAGTATACTATAATTGAACTACATAAAAATATGAATTCATCTTAGTACACATAGCTCTCAAACTCAATAAATAAAAGCACATGCCAATTCTAGAAAACAAACAATCCATTGATAGAAAAAAGTGTAATTACTTAGGTCTTTTTCTTAGCCATCTCCAAAATATGTTGAATTTGAACTCATGACCATTGATGTGGTCTCTCTCAAATCAAAGATGATCAATCTAAGGTTGAACATTAGTGAGTTTATTTAATTATTGGTGCTTATTCTATATCATGACGTACTAGCTCTATGAATAGTCATAAGAAACTCATACCCATCTCTCTCATTTTTCTAGTTGTCAAATATGTAAACTACGATCTCTCAAAAACTCAATCTTTGAATCAAAATCATGTATAATTTCAATGTATCAACTATTTATTTAAACATCACTCACTCAAAATGGATATCAATCATTTGGGGACTTATCACATGATCCATTCCTAATGTCATGTTAATCAAGGGGAAATAATGTTTAAATTTATTCTAAGCCATAATGCTACAAAATGAAATATGTTGCACTTAAAAAATGACCAATTTTTAGTGGTCAATATGGCTAGTAGTCCTCAACTATCAATCCTCTATAAAAAAATTATCTTGACCATAAAAAACTTCATATAAGGTCAATCAACAATGTGGCCAATAAGTAGTCTCCAACTATCAACTTAAGACAACTTTGCATAATCACTAAAAATATGTTAAATATGTTAGCCACCAAGCTAACAAGTATATCAAACCAACTATATCAAACAAATCAAAGTAGACACAATCACTCATTAGATGAAACCAACATAATAAGAGGAACATATACACATCAAATATCCACCATTTAAGTGCACATTCATCAAGTGCATCTAAAATAACTTACATAAGATCACTAATCACAAGGTTTCAACAAGTCACCTACATCATCTATAATGAAACAAGTACATCAATGAATTCACCTATAAACTCTAGATAAATATTTCCAAAGTTGAATTATAATAAGCAACACACTATGATCTACACATAAGCAATAAATATGCACAAAACATATGAATCACACATCAATAATAACTATGAAGTATCCACTTGTATCCAACATACAAAGAATATTACCCTCTTGTAGATGAACAAGATTCTACTAATGGAGAATCTATGACAAACCAACAAAAAATGTATGGATAGATGCACAACTCAAAGCCACTCTTTTAGTTTTCATCATGAATCTCCACTAAGACCTTTTGAGTTTTTAACTTAATGGGAAGAGTAAGTAACTCTTTTGGGTTTTCAATTAACAACTCATATGCATAAAAGTGGGCCTAATATGCCCTATTTAATCAACAAGAGGCACTATCTCAATCTCCATAACCTTAAATACCTTTACTACATCTATAAGGACCATAATTATTAGGAGATACAATCCCATCAAAAATATCATCATCACCATCATCAATATCCCAATCAAAATAGGAAATCTTAGGAACTAGACCAACACCATCAAAATGGGTAGTGGACACATAATCATCCTCTATAGGAATCAAGTCCAATTTTGGAATCCTTTTCAAGTGGTCTTTTATCAAATAGACCAAGAGACATCTTGTGAACAAAAATAATCAATATCAAGGATATAATCTAGCATAAACCTCACAATTGTATGAACATGTTGAGAATATGAAACAATGGAGCACATTGAATCCATAATAATTAGGAACATAAACTAACACATTTGGCCTAGTCTCTAGTAAAGGTGTCACAACTAGAGTATCCAAAGAAGCATTTGAAATATCCCTAATAACAAGAATTTATAATACATTTTCAACACACAACATAGGTTTAGACACTTTCTTATAAAATAGTATGAAGTATCATGAGTATATGACTATAGGAAGAACATGAGTGTGAATAAAAAATGAAAATAACTTATGGTTGCAATGACCAAAATAGGTATAGGGTTTAGGTTGAATCAACTAGATCCCACTCACACTCATAGGGGAAGATTCAATAGGTTATGGGTTTAGGGTTCCACCAAATACAAAGTGGATAGATTTTGAATAATTAGGATCATATGGCCCTATAAAACAAGTTTGCACCCTAAATGTACATCTAACCCAATTATATTTTTGAGACTTTAAAACCTGCACAATGGGTTTTGATCAAGTAATAGATTTAAACAAAATATGTTTCTTCTTTTATGACAATGGATTTGGCATTTTGGGACCACAAGTTTTGATAACATTTTTTTTCTTGGTTTGGAATGTAATATTTCTCTATCTTTTAGCTATTTGTTATGTGGAAGTGATAGAAAGAGGAACAACTTTGTTAATAAATTATATTTGATAAATGTGTAAGGGGTAAATATTACTCATGAAATGGAGTTTTTAAGCTATTGAAATCAACTAATGAAATCCTAAGTTAACATAATGAATTCAAAAAAAAAAGAAAACTTTACCATCCCATGTAAAAGTGTATTTGTAATGATTTTGGGTCATTGTTGTGTCAATGTGAATCCTCCATTTGTGTGTAGCAAAAGCTTCAAAGTTGTGTGTGTTGATTGAAGATGTGTGTAAAAGCTTCCAAGAAATCAACAATTAATTTGGCATTACTTCGTTATGCAAAAGATGTTGATTCTCTGATCATTTTTTGAAGATGAAGAGGATTGTTATATAGATTTCACGTTTTGAAATGAACGTGCAAGATCATAACAATGTTGAATCAAGATCAATGGTTGAAAGTTGTTGAGAGGAATTAGATTTCTCAATTAGCTTCTGGTATCAAATCATTAAAGGATATTGATTGATCAATTAGAAGAAATAGATTTCCTAATAAGTGGAATTGAGGAAATCAGGTTGAGCCTTCAGTGGGATTGAAGAATAGATGAATTAATCAAAAAATAGATGGATCAGTTAGCCAATCAGAGTGAGAAATCGGTGGTCCTAATTTTCTCAATCATAAAAGTGGGTGAGGGTAATTAATTAATTGAATTTAAAATTAATTTTAAGCCTTTTTGAGTTGAACATGTAAGTCATGTTTGACTTTTACAAACAACGTTGTATTTGTTTGTTTTGACATTTTTGGATGATGTTTTGAATAATTAATTTAATTATTCAAGTTTAGGGGAAAGTGATTTAATTAAACTATGTGTATTAATAATTTAATTGACTTCCCAGTTCATTACAAAAAATGATGGCGTCTAAGAAATCATGGCGCCCCAACGGGCAAAAAATTCAAAATGGCTTTGGCAGACTTGCAAAAGATTTTCACAGACGTCCTCATCATTCGAGAGCTAACTATACACGACAATGATTTTAATAATAATATAGTTAGATGCTCAAACAGGAATAGGGTAGATCATTCTGTCCAGAAATGACAAGATTTTAGACAATAAGGCTATAACAAAAGATTCCAGTCTGTTGAAGGACGACCTAATAGAGGCTATGAGAATCAAAATAGGCACTGGGGGCCACAAGCATATAGGCCAGAGCATGATCGTTGACCTCAACATGATCGTAGGCCAGAGCATGATTGTTGGCCTCGTTATACTGTCAGACCACAATGGGTCCCCAAAAGGCCTCATAGGCATCTTTTGCATGACAAACAAGCACCTTTTGATTTATGGGAAGATTCTAGAGGAGTTCAAAAGGATATTCAAAACCATAGCTTGGTAAATCAGAGCCTTAGAGATGCTTCAAAGGATGTGAGGTTGAAGGACAAAACCCATCTCAAAATATTCATCAAAAGTCAGGAGCTCCCTTCAATCCAACTACGCATAATCAATTTTCAGTTTTACAAGATTTAGGCAAAGATAAAAATATAGGGGTTGATTCTGCAAACAATCCCAAAGATGTGGGTGCTTCACCATTTCTGTAGAAGGATCGAGATTTGGGAAAAAGCAAGGCTCTAAATAATCTTCATAGATCAAAAGGTGTGAAATCTTCCTCTACTGATTCTCATTTTTTGCATGCAAGGCGAGATAATGTTCTTACTCTTGAATATTTGGGAAATCCTTCAGTCTCCAAAAAGACACAACATGCACAACCGAATACTCAAGCACAACATCAGGGAGATAAGAAAGGTCATAATAAACAGGATGTGCTATTGGCAAAGCAACATGTAGAAACAAAGAAGAAGAAAAATCAAAAGAAGAAATGACATGCCTTTAAGGGTTTGGTTCCTCCACTGAAAAATGTGGGTAAAATGCAATGGAGACGAGTTGGAGAGAATAAGCATGCAGGTATTGAAAAGAGTATAGAAAATTCGGTGAATTTAGATCAATCCTCAAGGATTAAGGAGATCCAAGCATCTATAAAGGCTACTGTATCGATTACCTTGACAAAAAACCAGTTAGATCCTCAAGTATCTAATCTCCAACAATGAGCTTTGATTTGTAAGTTTTGGTGCCTAAACCTTGAAATTTCCTTTCTGAAATATTTAATTTTTGAAGAATGGAAAGGGGCTATTAAGGTTTTTTATTTAGACCAGGACAAAGGGATCTTTCTAGTACTTTTTGAATCCAAAGGGTAGAGGGATGTAATTTATAAGTTCAAATCATGGGTTTTTCAGGGGTTAGGTTTGTTTAAATGCAACCATGGTATCCTAACTTCAAGGCTCAAGATTTTATAGTTAAATTCACACCTTTCTGGATTCAGTTGACTTCTCTTCCTCTTGAATATAGAGAGCTTAATCTAATTGAAATTTTTTCCAACCAAATTGTTATTTTTCTTAAGCATGACAAAGTCTCCTTTAAAAATCCATCCAAGTCAATTAGATTTTGTGTCCTCCTAGATGCTTCTAAAAAATTTCCAGAGCAAATTGTTATAAGATCAAAGTATGGGGTGTGGAAACAAAACATCTTGCTTGAAAATCTAGAAATTGTGTGTTACAAGTGTCATTTGGTTGGTCACCCAAGAAACTCCTGTCTAGAAGAGGATAGTCAATTGGAGATTTCCATGGAGAACCAAAAGCAACCCATTCAGTCCAAGCAGGGTGAAATTCAAGAACAACCCTCTTCAACCTCTTCTATAAGTAATGAGATTCCTCTTGTAAAATCTCATGGGCTAGCTTCTACTACCCTTGTACAAAGAATAGTAAAGAAAGATGTTTATAAGGAGCTAGCAAGCTTCGTATTAAGAGGTAATTCTAATATAACATTAATCTTTTCAGAGTTCTTACAAAGCATTCAATCATTTTTTTGGTACTCCCCAACCTATTCTTGTACTTCTAAGCAACAAATGGACAATATAGTTAAAGTCCTTATGTTTGACAAAAAGCTGATGTCTCTTAGTCAGAAGGATCAACTTGGTAATTTGTATTTTTAATATCAGGATGACAATGACAAAGGGCAGAAAATTTTAGACTTTGTTGAGGAAGATGTCTCAAAGTTGGATTCGTTTGATAACATGATTTCTCAAGGTCACTTGGAGGAGCTGGCCGACAAAATCCTAGTTTCAGAAGGAACTAAAATTATTGAATGGTTTGCGGATAAAGTCCTCAAAGAGAATTAGGATGCTAGTAATTTTTCTTCTGATCTGGCTAGTATTCTTGAATTTGAAGAGAATGGTGCAGTTGATTTGATGCCATCTTCTAATCTATTCAATAAGGGATTACCTCAGGGTTCTCCTATCAGGAAATGTGCTCAGAACTCTCATGTTATTTTATCAGAAGAGCCTCAATCTTTGCAGCATGAAGCTTCAAAAAGGAAATAGCGAAATTTTGATTACTCATAGACACTGGGAATTTCCCAACACCCAAGAAACTATCCAATTATTACTAAAACTCCAGGAAAGAGAGGGAGAAAGTCACACATGAAAAAGCTGAAGGAAGAAATAGCAACAAGGGTTCAATCAACATTGGACAGTACAATGGATTTTATTGCAAATAAGAGATCGAGGAGAGCATGTTGCTCTCCTTAGTACCAATGAAGATCTTATCATGGAATGTCAGGGGCATTAATGCCCCTAACAAGAGAGCTCTGATCAAACAACAATTGGAAACTTGTGGAGCGGACATATTGATGTTACAAGAGACTAAAACATCAAATCAAAATTTTCAGATGTTAGTCCAAAAATGGAGGAAATGGAAGTCTTTCCATACTCCTGCTCAGGGAGCTTCAGGAGGAATGATAGTTTTTTGGGATGCTAAACTACTTCAATTTGAAATGCCAAAAAGTGACAAACATTGGCAACTTCTTAAAATTTCCCAGTTTGATTTTCATTTTTGGTTTTTAAATGTTTATGCCCCAACATCCACACTAGATAAAAAAACATCGTTGGGAGTCCTTGACAAAAATTCTGGATGGGTTAAGATTGGATAAAGTAATTGTTGCAAGTGATTTTAATGCTATAGCTAGTATGCAAGAAAAGAAAGGAGGAATTATTCCACCTCAAAGAATTATTGATGAATTTGTGGCTTTTATTTTAGAAAATGCTTTGACTGATGTTATACCTATAAAGGGTGAATTTACGTGGACAAATTGAAGGAAAGGTTTTGTGCAGATAGCAAAGAGATTAGATAGGTTTCTTGCTTTTGCAAATTCGTATGGGTCTGGCAAAAACTTGGCATCATAAATTATGCCTATTTCTCATTTTGATCATTTTGCTATTGCTTTGTCCATTGAAACATCAAATAAGGTAAAATCTGGAGCTTCTTTCAAATTTGAGAAAATGTGATTTTGACATCCTCTTTTTTTGCCTCTGCTAAATCAATGGTGGAATTATACTCCAGTTGTTGTGGGTTCAAAGATGTATCAGTTAGAAAATAAGCTAAAACATGTGAAAAATTAGATTAAGATCTAGAATGTGAATGTTTTTAAAAATATTTTTGAGCAAAAAGAAAGGGTCTTTAAGGAGTTGTCAGACATTAATGATATTGTAATCAGTCAAGGCTTAGATGCAGATTTATATGAAAAGCAGAAAATTTTATAGGAAGAATGGGAAAAGCTAGTAGCTAGAGAGGAAATATATTGGAAGCAAAAGTCTCATGATTTGTGGTTGAAGGAGGGGGATAGAGATACAAAATTCTTCCATGCATCTGCACAGATAAAAAAGTCACATAATTCTATCTTCAAAATTCAAGATCTTGTTTCAAGACAAGAGTTAGTAAAAGAGGAAGAAATACAATAGGAAGCAATTAGGTTCTTCTCATCGCTTCTTTCAGCTCCAAGCAATTGTAATTTATCCTCTTCCAATGATGCAGACTATTTGTTGGATTCTATTCCAACTCTTATTTCTAGGGAGAACAATGAAAATATTTTGAAGCCTTTCACTTTGGATGAAGTAAGAGGGGTAGTATTTTCTATGCAGCCTGATAAAGCTCCTAGCCCAGATGGGTTTATAGCCTTGTTCTTTCAAAAATGCTGGGATTTTGTAGGTATTGATATTCTTCTTGCGCTAGAAGAGTCAAGAAGGACAAGGACAATACTAAAATAGTTCAACACAACTCACATTGCCCTAATCCCAAAAGTAAAGGGTCCAAAGTCTTTTGTTGAATTCAGGCCAATCTCCTTATGCAATATGGTATATAAGATTTTTACTAAAGCTATCTATCTGAGAATCCAACCACTCATCTCCAAACTAGTATCCCCAGAACAAGGTGGTTTTATCCCGAGTAGGGAAACAACAGAAGGTGCTATATTTTCTCATGAAGTTCTACATTCAATTAAAACATCTAGCATCCCATATTTCATCATTAAGTTGGATATGATGAAAGCATACGATAGAGTGTGCTGGGATTTTCTTATTCAGGTGTTAAAGAAGTTTGGCTTTAGTAATAAATGGTGTAAATGGATTCTTTCTTGCCTCTCAGGAGAAAAATTCTCAGTGATTGTCAATGGGTTTCCTATTGGTTTTTTTGGTTCTTCTCAAGGAGTAAGGCAAGGGGATCCATTGTCCCCTGTGCTATTCATTCTTATGCCATAAGCATTAAGAAAATCAATTTAGAAGGCTCACTTGCAAGGCTCATGGCAAGGGATTGCAATTCCCAACACAAACATTTCATCTACCCACTCTTTTTTTGAAGATGATACATTGTTGTTGGGTAAGGATTCTTTGCAAGAAGCAAAACAGGTTATGCTTTTGCTGGAAAAGTACTCTTTGGTTTCAGGGCAAAAAATTAATGTAGCCAAGTCAAAAGATTATATCTTTAATACTAAGGAAGCTATAGCAAGACAATTGGTCTTAATTATAGGTTTTCAAAGAGCAGAGTTTCCTTGTTCTTATCTGGGCATTCCTTTTTTTTATGGGTTCCAACAAGCCCTTGTTCTAGAATAAGATTTTAGAAAGAATCAGAGAAAGAATACTTGCTTGGAAAGTAAGATGGATTACCCTATCAGGTAGAATTTTGTTGATTAAGTCTGTGTTGGCATCTATTCGAAATTATTTTTTGGCTATTTTGCAAGCCCCTAAAGGTGTTATTCATCAAATTGAAAAACTTATAAAATAGTTTTTGTGGAAAGGAAACCTAGATGGTAAAAGAAATCTTCCACTAGTTTCATTAGAAATGTGCTTTGAGAAATCAAGTGCTGGAGTAGGCTTTCATAATATGTCTGCAAGGAATTTGGCTCTAGGGGGCTAAACTGGCTTGGAGAATGTATGAGAGACCGGACCTAAAGTTGTGTAAGGTAATGCAGTCCAAATATTTAGACTGTGATAATCCATCTAGAATATTCACAATTTCTAATCCCACAAAAGGTTCAGTTATGTGGAATTTTGTACTGGCTTGTAGAGATGTTGTTACTCCTTTCCTCTCATGGGAGGTTAATTCTGGAGATCAAGTATTGTTTTGGAGAGATTCTTGGAATGGCTTGCCTCCTCTTGCTTTGAATTAGGATATGCAATTAGCTGAAAACATACTCTCACAAACCTGGGGGGTGCACTTAAAGGACTATGCTTCTTCTTGTCATCCAATAATAGGTTTGGTTCAGTGGAAAGAGTTAACAAATATCCCTATATCAGATACACGGAAAGTTATTCTTTCAAAGACTTTGAAGAATAGAAAGGTTTATCTTTCCAACTCTCTGGATAAGCTATTGTGGGCCCCATCTAAGAGTGGTATATACACAGTAAAACAAGGGTACAAGTTAATCATTGCTCAAGCCTCCCAATTTTAGTCTCATAGAGCTTTTTCCTTTTGTTGGAACTCAACCCAATTACCAAAGGCTGGTAGTTTTGCATGGTTAGCCTTGAAGAAAAGGATACTTAAAAGTGATCATTTAGAGAAGTTTGGAATAACAAGAGCCTTTCTAGATGTGTCTTGTGTAAAGAGGAAGATGAAACAGTTGACCACCTTTTGGTGTCTTGTACAGTGGAAAATGAAGTATGGAGTTTCATTATGGGGAAATTGAATGTGTCCTTTCCTTTACCAAACTCTCTTTGGAAGTTGTTCACTAGCTGGCCAATTCTCCATAAGTCGGCACTATTTGCTTGTATATGGTTAGTTACCCTAGCACTGGTGATATGGTCAATTTGGCTGGAGAGAAACAAATGTATTTTTAGAGGTCAAACTGCTTATGTTGAGAGAATTAAACTAAAGCTTGAGAAGGAAATTTCAGAGGTTTGTAATTCTTATGTTGCCAATTTCAAGACAACTTCCTCAATATATTCCAATTGGGATAACTTTATTTTAAACAATTGGAAGAATATTGTCCCGCCTTTACAAGGAGCTCCAATGCACCCAAATTCATCTAAAGTGGATAGAAATAGGGTGAAATGGTTACCGCCAAGTCCATCCTTTTTCAAACTTAATTTTGATGGAGCATCACGGGGAAACCCTAGTACTTCAAGTGCAGGGTGTTGTATAAGGGATTTCAGGGGTTCATTGGTAGGAGCAAAGGCAGTTAATTTAACTTCTTGCACAAATAACATGGTAGAAGTTCATGCTTTATTAGCAGGTGTGTCCTTGGAAAAATATCTTAATATTAAAAAACTTCAAGTGGAAGGTGATTCACTTTTGATAATTAATGCATGTAAATCGAAGAGAAACTACAATTGGAGAATAAAATTTGTTCTTTAGAAAATTTGGGATTTGCTAGCATCTTTTGAAGATATTCGCCTATCCCATACCTATAGAGAGGGTAACAGACTAGCAGACGGACTAGCTAATTTGGCTTGTGACCATCAGGATATAATTGTCATTAAAGATAATGAAGATTTGGCTTGTTTCCCTCAACTTCAAAAGATAGCTAAAACAAAGCAATTTATTTCAACTTAATTGTTTGGGCGAATCACATGGTTGAAAGGTTTCATTGTTAAATATGATGACACTTTCTAGTGGAGAAGTGACTTGTTTGGTCTGAAATGTCCCATCAAAGTTATTGTAAGCTAGAGATTAATGTGTAATGATTTTAAACCTTTCACCTCCTACTTCAAGTCGTCAGCTTCTCTACCAGGCATCTTCAACATGTGTTTGGATTTCAAACATGTACCATATAAGTTGTCTGAGTAATGATTTGTTGTGTGCTTAGCTGGGAGTACGACCATGTTGGAAGGACTTCATTTGTTCACTTGTTGATGCTGGAAATCGAGTGAAGATTTCAGGCCAATCACTTCAAGATAATATTTTATCTTGCCTAACGTTTGATTTCTTTTGTAGGTACATGGTAATTAAAGTGTGAAGTGCCTCATTTTGTGCCAAATATTTGAACAACCTAATCAGACGAACCAACATTCATGGAGAGATAGTTTTTAATGTTTTTTCTTATGTATTCTCTCTCATCATTACGCCGCATGAAGTCATTTGAGTACGTGAGCTTTAAGTGGAGTCACATAATAGTTTTTTCCTCATTCATAGTTTGCAAAGTGAAGGTTCTTGTTAAGTTTTCCACGTGCATTCTTGTTATTTGGTTTTTTCCAGTTGAGATAGGTGTGTGATGGAATTTCGCTCATGGAAATTTTGGGTGTTTATCCTAGTAAAGTCGTGGGAGAGGCCTTTTGAAGGATATTTGACTCAGGATTCTTTGAAGCTTATGTTCAAAATGCACTATCAAAGGGTTGAAGATTGCATTCGCACACTGCTAGGGGTTGATGTTACCAGTCCAAGGGCTCGTCATTTGCTTTTCTCATCTCAGGTGATCTCAATCTTCCTATCTAATGATATGGACTTAGTTCAATCTCTAATGGAAATTGAGGAATTGGTCAAGAAATATGTCAAGTCTCACTATGTGCTCAAAAATTCCATTCTAGAAGCCATACAAGTATACAATTTATTTTTGGGTTAGGGATATATTGTTCTTTTTCCTAGAGGCTTTGTGCAACATCGACAGGGGTTTGAAGAAAATTATGATGCTCTCAGATTAGCTATTCAGTATAAGAATGAAAATATCCTTCTAAGGGCGTTGAGAAAGAATCGACACTGGCTGTGCACAGTTATGGAGGTCAACATAAGAGATAAGTTTTATGCACTTAACTATTTACAAGTGCATGTACCAACAGTTTTAGTTTCTTCCTTACAATTGGGTTTGCAGCTTCGAGTTCCTTCACCGGTACATGTTTTTCAACAACCTCAAACTTCTTGCAATGGCAGGACTCCAGGTAGTGTGCCAATGAACCTTAATGTTCCAAGTGTTAGGATGGGCCATCCTCTATAGTCATCTAGTTTCCCTACTGGTCGAAGAAATATGTTTGAATGAGGTCTTCAGTTGACAGAGAAACTGGAGTCTCAGGATGAAAATTTAGTTCATGGTGGCTTTATGGCAGAATAGTTTGAAGAATTTTTAGGACTAGCTAGCTTTGTTTTGATAAGGGTGTATGAATCAATAGTTTAAATTATATGTATGGGTTTATAGTAGTAGATATAAGGATGTTGAAATAGATGTATGAATGTTTCCAATAGTAGTTATAAGGGAGTTGATTACAGTAGTAAATTTGGACATTTTAAGCCAAATTTTGAATTACTATCTACATATAGTTGCTGATAAGGGGTTATCTGAACTTATGTAAAATATTATTATATATATATAGGCCTTCATGCCTTTTGCCTAAAAAAAATAAATTAATTGACTTAGAGGAATAGGATAAATTAGCGACATAATTAAATAATTGGCGTTACTTAATTAATCGGGAGGAATAAAGTTAGATTGGGACTTTATTAAATAAATGAAATTTATTTAATTAGTCAAAAATGATAAAATAGTGAATTAATTAATTAATAGAAGAAATTAGGGTTTAATGATGTAAATGATGATTGAGGATGAATTA
>VDFB02193867.1:43653848-43665008 GCA_007258455.2 Sequoia sempervirens | reverse complement strand
TAGCCTAATTCTCACATCTAAGTTGTTTTGTGATCCCAATCGACCACATTTGTATTCATCTTTGATCGCATGTGATCCTGAAGCCACCTCACATTAGTCAAAGAGGGGCAAATGTATGCAACCTAAAATGGTCACCTAGACTTTGGGCCTCATTTATTTAATTTGTCAACATCAACTTTCTGAATCAATGATTGTCGCATTTTCAAATCAAATTTCTTAATCAATTCATAACTATTTCAAATGTTTCAATTTTCCCTAAGGTTTGAATGCTTCATTAATGTTGTTTAATCAAAAGAAATAAATCCCTTTTAATAAATAAAATAATGTTATTTAATTGAAGTTAATATTACTTAAATAAAATGATGCTATTTAATTAAATCTATTTTTAATTAAATATTTTATTTTATTTTATTAATATTCATTTCTAAATTACATAATCTTATTTTATTTTAAAAAGATATTATCATCTTAAATTAAATAAAATAAATGAAATATCCTCTCAAGAATATCTTGTGATGAAAAAATGGAAACAAATCATTAAAAGGGAAATAAACTAAAAAGAATTCCAATCAAGATTTGTTTCTATTTTTCTATTTATCCCACATTGCTTTGAATTTGCCTTCAATTCCACTTTTGCCTATAAAATGAGCCCTCTCATTCTTATTTCAAAAAGAATCACGAATTTTTACATCAGACTTATGCTACAAATTTTCTTGAATTTTATCATTTGAGATTACACATTAGTTTGATTTTATAAGCATCTTAGTTTTAGAGCATATAGTTTAATATTACATTTTAGCTTAATCTTCATAGTAGATTAATTTGCAAAATAATTCATTTATGGCATTGCATGTAGATCAATTTTCATTTCAATAAATTAGTTTTGTTTATTGCATTTTATAGTCATTTAGATTAGTTTTCATTGTTGCATTGCAAGAACATGATTCATGGAGATTGGCATTCTTGCTTCTCCTCTTTGAATCTCTCGTTCTGAGACTGTATTTGCAGGGGTAACTGGGTCAATCTGAGGGCCACAATATCAATCCCTGCTCTTCTCGGATAGAGAGCTGTGAATTGATTTGCAAGAACTCATTATTGAGTATCCTTGCATGCAAGGATTCACAGAAGTATAACATATTTTCAGTTATACAGGTATAAGTGTTGGATTAAGAGTCTGTTGATCATCAATATGTACTGTCATGAGGTTGGATAATGTCAATATATCTTGGATCGAATCATTGCTAGACTTTGGTGATTGATTTTGATCATGGTTGGGATTAAATTCTTGATGTATTTCCTCTTGCTCATTGGATGATGTAGAGACATTGTCATTATAATTAGTGATAGATAGCTCTTGATCATTTTTTTCAACTTTTGAGGTTGAGACATTTTCAATGTTGTCATTAGTGTTCAAACTTTGAATGTTGTATTCAATAGCTATTTCTCCTTGATCAATAAGGTATTGGATGAGTCTTTTGAGTGTAACAAATTTTGATGCATTATGACCTTTTACTCCATGGTATTTACAATAGGTCTTGTCATCGTACCTTGGGAATTTGATGGTAGGTTCACCACTTCGTGACAGTTTCAAAAGTGTGATAAGTTTGGCATTGACTAATTTATTTAGCACACCCTCAATTGGATCCCCTAAAGGAGTGTATTTACATTCAATAGTGTGGTTGGATTGTGAGGCTTGTTGTGGTGGAGATGATTGTTATTTTTGAGATGGAATTTATTGTTGGTTTTGAGATTGTTGACCTTGATAATGTTGTAATTGATGATTTTGATGTGGATATTGCTGGTTTGGGGGTTGATATTGTTGTTGGATTTGATTTTGATGTTGGGTGATTTGATTTTGATTTTTTGACCATTGATGTTGTTGATTCACTTGATTTTGTTGTTGATATGAATCAATGTTTTGATGATATTAGTAGTGTTGTTGATGTGGATATTGAGGTGTTTGTGGAATGATGCTTGTCTGTTGTTGATATGCAATGTCTTGGCGTTGAACATGGTGTTGGCGATACGTCGCATTTTGATTTCATTCAAGTTCCTCAATCATTTTCTCAAGTGTATTTAGGTCATTTTGATGTTCTAGATTTTGTCCTTGATGGTGATTTTGAAACCCTTGATAAGAGTGATTTTGATATGGATGAGGATTTTGATTGAAATCAGCCATGTGATAAGATGCTCCAAAACCTTGATTAGGGGAATCCATAGTTGATATATCATTGACATTTGTGGCATATGTTGTCCCCATGGGTGTATAGAGTGGAATTGGATTTGGGTAATATATTGACATGTTTTGTGGATGTTATGGTTGCATGTTTGGGATGCTTTGATGCTAAAGACCCCATATGAGTGATGTTTTGAAGGATGATACTAATATTTTCGATACAAATGTGGCATAATACTTGGACTGATATTTTGCTTCATTTTTAGAGGATATGTTATTGCTTCTACTTGCACTAATTGTGAGGTGACAAGCAAAGGTTGAGGTTCACTATCCTAACAATAGCACTAGCAAGTGGAATAATCCAAAAGTATTGTGTTTTGATAAGTATCCTAAAAGTAGGTTTGATGTTTTGATGTGTTGATTTGGTGAATTTTGGGTGAAGGTTTGATAAGCTATGGTATGAATTTTGTTGTCAAAAAGATGGTATTTCCAAGTTCTATGTAATCCAATGTTCATCTTTCAATGATGGCGAGGTCTGATAATGTTCTCTGATAACTGAATGTATTTTGAGGCCAATGTTTGTAAATCAATTATTTTTGGAAAATCGTAGGTAACCTTGTAAGTAGGTCGATAGTGGTTAAATATGAAGAACAATTGCAGTAAGTTTTGTCAAATGCAACCTCTATTGTAATTTTTTGAGTGGTGAAATAGTGAGGGAAAAAGTGGTAAGTTTTATTAGAAGTGTCCACATTTAGATCAACTGCGGTTAAAAAATAGGTCAAGTGTGGCAATGATAAGATTAATAGCGGCAATACTAAGTCAACTACTTTCTATTTTTCAAAAGTGATAAAGTTCTAATAGTCACTGTCATAAACCATAGAGAAATAGTAGCCTATTTTGGATCAACTATGACATTTTTAAGGTCAAAAGTGGCAAAAACAACAACAATAGCCATTTAAGTGTAGGTTTGTTTTCCAGTTTCTATTTTTGACAATAGTTTCAGAAAAGTTTGCAGTTTTTGACATCTTGTTTGATTTGATTTGTTTTGAGATTTTTGCAAGTGATACAATACAACACAACAATCAAAATAATTTGACTCTAAATGTCTATAGTTTTAGCAAGTTTCTTTCCACAAAAGCTCAAAGTTTGTGAATGTCAAGATACTAAAACCATAGTTCCCAATGTTGACTTTGGTCTAAAGTGTGACTCGAAATGTAAGCCTAAATATTCAAAAACCTTTAGAGATATTTGTTTAAGATATCTTTAAGGAGTGAAAATATAGGTCTCTTTTCAAAGGTATTCACACTAAGTCCAAAGGATTTGTGATTTTGATAACCAAGTTCAATGATTCTTTTGATGTGTTCATTTTCAAATCAAGAAAAGTGTTTGATGTTAATAAAATAACTTTGGCATGCATCTGTCAAGTCACCCTAGGTAGGTACACTCTTTTAGGTAGGCTTACCTCATGCCCCGAAGGGATGATTTTACATGCAATTTATGGAAGAGTGTAGAGGTATGTTAAGAATGAACTCTTAAGCTCTACACCTCAACCAAAAATCAAACATGGTAAGTGACTTCTCAAGAGAAAAGTTTCTATGCATCGCTTTCAAAAAATATTTTGGAAAACATGGATGACTTCTAAAATAAGGTTCTTAGTGAAAAACTGTGAACACCGTACGTATACTACCATCCGCTGGTCACTTAAGACTCTTTAACCATTCCCGTTCCACTTACGCTGTGGGATTAGGTGCAGTATGTTGTCACTCAAGATTGAAGCTACTTTTTTATGATTTCACAACCTTTAATAAGCCTACCAATAAATGTGCTTCAAGGCCTTGCTTATGAGTTCTCCATCATGGGATGTATCTCATAGCAAGCCCCCTCTTTAAGGATGACTCAAAAAAATGCAAAATCCCAAAGTGTTTTTCTTCACCCATGATCATCAATTTAGATGTAGGGGGAGAGGATACACACTCAGCTAGCCAATCATAGTAGACATGTCATACAATTCATCATAGTTATTCTTTTTAAGCCCCTTGGGCAACGCTATCCAAAAAAATGAAGTGTGAACAAGATAGCAATTTAGTTTTTATGTGCACCAATTTTGAAGTGTTTTGGATTTCAATCAAGTAGATAACAATGTGCAAATCATAAATGTATTTGTTCAGTTTTTAAGCACCAACACTGGGTGTTTCTAATAGCCTTTTCTTAATGTGGTCAACAAAAGAAAGATCATTTGTTTCGTCAACATAATGAAACCTAATCTATGAAAGCTTTTGAAAGTTCATTTTAAGACACCAAATTGAAATGTGAAAGTTGTGGGGTTCAATTTTTTAGCACCAATTTGAAATGTTTCCTAAACTAAGAAATCTTTTTAAATTTTATTTTAAGACACCAAATCAAAATGTGCGAGTTGTCGGGTTCAAATTTTTAGCACCAATTTGAAATGTTTTCTAAACTAAGAAAACTTTTGAAAAGTTTATTTTAAGACACCAAATTGAAATGTGCAAGTTGTGGGGTTCAAATTTTAAGCACCAATTTGAAGTGTTTTCCTAAACTATAAAGCTTTTGAAATGTTTATTTTAAAACACCAAATCGAAATGTGCAAGTTGTGAGGTTCAATTTTTAAGCACCAGTTTAATTTTTTTTCCTAAACTAAGAAAGCTTTTTGAAAACTTGAACTTGGACCATTTGTCTTCTCTGCAATCAAAGTGTTAGTTTTGTTTTCATAAAAATATGCATCATAAATCCTACAAGAGCTACGCAAGAGATGTTAGAATTTTTTTAAACACAACACACAATCAAATGTTAGGGTTAGACAATTGATTAAGCATCAAAACCCTACAACCTAGACAAAATTATGATGTAAGTTAACTTTAGGC
The DNA here is from genome assembly GCA_007258455.2 of Sequoia sempervirens. Taxonomy (NCBI): domain Eukaryota; kingdom Viridiplantae; phylum Streptophyta; class Pinopsida; order Cupressales; family Cupressaceae; genus Sequoia; species Sequoia sempervirens. The sequence goes on along the minus strand of VDFB02193867.1, from coordinate 43,659,950 downwards.
ATGCACCAATAGAAAATTTAACTATACAAAAATTGAAGGCCACCTACACCATTGCAAAGATCATGAAATTCTACCCCATTTAAAAAGAAGCACTGAAAAATACTTTCGTATGAACAAGATATGGTCGTTTGAAAGAAGGGTATAAAAGTCATGATTACCAGTTAATAGCGACCCTATTTAGGTTAATAGTGACCCAGAAAAGTGCAATAATAGTTAGAAAAAGTGCAATAGAGGTTGGAAAAAGTGTAATAACGGTTGGAAAAAGTGCAATAGTGGCTCTGTCAAATCTTGTAGCTTTTGCATGAAAAAAATTATCAACTGCATTTCTGGAAAATGCAACTACATTTCAGAACCTACAATTTTGCTTAGGAAAACTCAAGGAAAACATTAGTGTCAAGGACCGAGGTCCCACTGGGCATGCCAAAATGTGTAAGGGGGAAATCTTACTCATGAAATGAAGTTTTTAAGCTATTGAAATCAACTAATGAAATCCTACGATAACATAATGAATTCAAAAATAAAAGAAAACCTTACCATCCCATGTTGAAGTGTATTCACAATGATTTTGGATCATTATTGTATCAATGCGAAGCCTCCATTTGTGCATAGAAAAAGCTTCAAAATTGTGTGTGTTGATCGAAGATGTGTGTAAAAGCTTCCAAGAAATCAATGATTAATTTGGCATTACTTCGTTGTGCAAAATATGTCAATTCTCCAATCATTTTTGAAGATGAAGAGGATTGTTATATAAATTTCACGTTTTGAAATGAATGTGCAAGATCATAACAATGTTGAATCAAGATGAATGGTTGAAAGTTGATGAGAGGAATTAGATTGCTCAACTAGCTTCTATGATCAAATCAATTAAGGATATTGATTGATCAATCAAAAGAAATAGATTACCTAATCAGTGGAATTGAGGAAATTAGGTTGATCCTTTAGTGGGATTGAAGAATAGATGAAACATTTAGAAAATAGATGGATCAGTTAGCCAATTAGAGTGAGTAATTGGTGGTCCTAATTTGCTCAATCATAAAAGTGAGTGAGGGTACTTAATTAATTGAATTAATTAATTAAGCCTTTTTGAGTTGAACATGTAATTCATGTTTGAATTTTACAAACAAAGTTGTATTTGTTTGTTTTGACCTTTTTGTATGATGTTTTGAATAATTAATTTAATTATTCAAGTTTAGGGGAAAGTGATTTAATTAAACTATTAAGTATTAATAATTTAATTGACTTAGAGGAATAGGATAAATTAGTGACATAATTAAATAATTGACACATTTTAATTAATTAGAAGGAATAAAGTTAGATTAGGACTTTATTAAATAGACGAAATTTATTTAATTAGTCAAAAATGATAAAATAGTGAATTAATTAAATAATTAAACATTATTTAATTAATAGAAGAAATTACTAGGGTTTAATGATGTAAATGATGATTGAGGATGAATTAATTAAATAATGTTAAATCACTTAATTAATAGACGAATATAAAATTTGATAATAATTAAATAATTATTTATTATTTAATCATTTAGGGAAGAATTGTGAAAGTTAGTGTTGTTCGCTAGTTATGACAATTTAGGGTATCTACAATTAACAAATCCTACTTTTGTGTGGAGATGCTAGGCATATGTTTATCATCTAAATAATTTTTCATCTAATTATTTTTTTTTCTCAATAACATGTATTGGTTTCAAAATTACATGAACATGGGTGTGTATTGTTTCTAGTACTCAAATACTATCTCTTCCTCTTTGTAGATGCTTATGTTAATTTGCAAGGATAACACATTATTAGAATATAAGCTTGCCATGTTTATGAGAAGATATAGGGCAAAAGAGACAAAATCAATCAACAAGTTTTGAGTTGGGTAATATAAAAATGCTTAGAAAATATCCAAAAAATAGTCTATTGTGTCTTAGCCTTAGATCACGAGCAACAAAATTTTCTATTTTATAACACTTCAATTACAATTTATTTCATATTATCAAATGGTCCAAACCTTGGTTTAATCCTATTTTTTATCAATATCAAAAATATTTTATTTAACAAAACACCCTTATGTCTCCTCAACAACCCTTATGTGAAATAGGATACTTGATTGCTCCGTTTGCAAATAAGTTTAAAAAATACATTATTTTATTTCAAAAAAATACTTTCCCTTTCACATTCAAATGTTGTGTTATCTCCTTTAATAACCCCAACATTTTTCTCTTCATGCGATATTGTATCTCCACATAAATATATTAATCTTAAAACTTATTTCCATTGTTATACACACTATATCATAAATTTTTATTTTAAATAACAACCCCTTATATCATGCACTTGAGAAAACTAACTAAACTTTTAAAACAATGATCATTCATATTCCTAAAGCATTCACTACATAGCTATTAACTTTTTAAAAGTTTCAATCATGCAAAATAAAATGTAGTGACTTTGTCAAAATTCTCATCTATTATTCAACGTACAACAATGTACAAATAAATATACAAAGAAAAAATAACTTTCAAAACTTTTCAAGAGACTAATCATTCAATCATCCAATAGTAAATAAATGCTAGATAAATTAACCAGAGACATACTCATAAAAATAATAATATAAACTAAAACACTAAAAAAAATACTTAAATAAAAAATAATATAAATGAATCACTTGAAAATACTATTTCTTGTAAAATACTTTATAATCAAATAGTTTTAAAACTTAGACAATGCATATGCACAAAAGATTAGTCACATAAAACACAAAGATCATAATAAAATTGAGACAATCCATATGCACAAAAGATTAATCACATAAAACACAAGGATCATAACAAAATTGTGAAAACTCTATTATATTTAGGATGATTCAATACAATTGCATACATGAATATATGGATATCCCTGGACTTAGAAACAAAGGTATCTAAAATAGAAATAGCTTGAGAATATAAAAATTGCAGAGCTCACATGAGAATGAATAGCCTAGTACAGTCTAATCGAACAATAAACTCATTACTTTTATTTAAAGAAAACAAATCAATATAAAATATGCTAAAAATAACAAACATCAAATGCATAGGATTATGATCCACTCCATTAGAGAAACCGCTTAGTGTATCAAAATTTTTATTGAAAATGCTCTCCCACTAAGCTATTGAATGCTTGTTGTTGAAGAATGTAATGGATTGGGACACCACAGTTGAATGCATCTTAAATGCAAGCATGTGCTCATTGTAATCCTAAGAGTTGTCAAAATTCCTTGTAGGTTGCACAACATAATGAAAGCATTGACTGATCTTGAAAAATGCCTGATAATGGCTACCATTGTATATGGTCCCAAAAGCTTTAAGTTTCAGCTCATGGTCTTGGCCATTAATCACAAATGATCAGATGCTTCATGCAACCTTCCTCTAACATTTTGTAGAACCCATTTATGGAGCTGTCTGAGCCCTTCGATCATTCAATACACCATTAATCTCATGTCTGCTACACTATGCATGAAACTGAATGAAGTTGCCTACGAAGGCACCTGCATGAAAACTTGAGACCCACCTTTTATTGAGTTGGCCACCAATAAATACCAAACCATTAGACTGACAATATAAAAATGATCCCACAGGTGCACCATCTATCCACTGAAACATCATGGTGTTGGATCAAATGACCGGAAAATTGCAGACAATTGAATGAAAGTGTCTGCCTGGATAATTCCCGACTAAGGTGGCGGCCCACAATTGACAAGTGAAGATCTTGTAGCCAATGGTACATCTTGAGAGCTCTGCATATTTTGACAACCTTGAGGAGTTGTGGGGGCTTGCCACATAGCAATTTTCCTAAACTCGTAATCCATCAAGCTCACTACTCGATCAAATTAAGGGTTCACCACTGCTTGGATTATCATGGCCAATGGCGCAACAATGATGTTTTCAAGGATGCTCATTTGGGATTTCATGTTCCATAGCATGAAAACTTGATAAGAGGGTTAGTACACATTGGATTGGCAAGGAACTTGGTTATTTTTGTGGTTGTGTGGTTTATAGGATGGAATAGGATTGTAGGATCACATTTTTAACAAAATAAAATTTAATTGATGAATGAATTGATATTGAATATTCAAGTATAAATTTATGTGATATCAAATATAGAATATATCTTTGATTATCTGGGGAAGGAATTTTGGTTATTTTTGTGGTTGTATGGTCTAAATGATGGAATATGATTGAATGATCAAAATTACAAGAAACAAATTAATATTGAATATTAAAGTATAAATCTCATTTGATATCAAACAAATAAACATAGCTTAATTGAAATCTCTACCTAAACCAAAACATTATTACACCTCAAAGGATTACTCTACCATGACTTAGAGCATGTGACTCTACTACATGATATAGTATGATGGTACTATAATTCTTGGAAACCTCATATGGGGTCTTCACCTACAAAGAAAAAAATTCAAAAAGCACATCTATATTCGTAGGATTGGAGCTCAAAAGACCAAGATTGTAATAATATAGAACTTGAAATAGATTAGATCAAGGGAAGCCTTAAGACTTCACCACTTCTCTTTGGAAGGCACCTCCTTTCTTTTGAAGGCTTGAAATATCTTATCTAGATGAATAACATCCTTGTAAGAGATACTTTTCAAGTTTGCTATATTGACCTTGACCTAAACCGCCAATTTGAAAATTAGATATAATCATATAGATGGGTCCTTGGTTGGATTTAAAAACTTAAAACTATATAAAAATGTGGGTTATAAAATTTAAAATTTATAGAAGGGTAAGTGCATGGATCTGTGACACAATTTTGGCTCTTAATATGCCACTTTTTTCTGAAATCAACAAAATCTGATTTGCACAAGAAAATGAAGATAGTTACGCTCAAAATTTCAAGATGTAGTAAAAACAAGAGTTGAATTTCTTCGAGTCTAGTTTCTAAGCTACTAATTCTTTTTGAAATTAATGAAGATTAAGGGTCTCAAAAAGGGGGGGGAACAGGGCATGTTTTTATAAAAAAACAACATAGCACCTAAGGGCTCCCCCCTTTTTGATTAACTTTTTTTTAGAATTTCAAAAATACGAATGGTGAGAAATTAGCTATCACCATGTAGTTTATCCTTGCTCTTTCAGATAATTTTTTTAATGAATATATAATATTTTATGAATTTTGAAAGTGGACACGTCCTAAAAGTTGAAATTTGAGCATGCTCCCCTAATTTTTGAAAACTAATTGAAAATTGATTTTTTTCATCATGTGTAGAATGGAGTCTAGTTTTAAAAAATGTAATTTGTTTCACGTTTCGATGAACGAGTAAAAATCTATCTAGTAAAACTAGCACATGTTGGTTTTTAACAAAAAACAGAGGCATTTACAATAGAAGTTATGGATCAAAACCTTAACTGAATCAAAATGAAAAAAGAATCATATATTTAGATAGCTAAGAGAGAGGTTAATGCCATCACGATTTTTTTATAAACTTGTATTGAAAGACGTGCAAACATGATAGTGAGCACAGACAAAAAATGAGGAAATTTGGCAAATCCTGTCAATTCACTCGTCTAAAGCAGGTCATTTGGTGAGCGCCAAATTTGGTGTGCGCCAAATGACACATCACATTTGGAAATATGTATCATTTAGCAAGTGTCAAATTTGGTGCTCGCCAAATGATCTGCTTTGAACAAAATCTAACTTTCCCCTCTCTTTGGTCGACCACTTTGATAATGTTGAGTGTGTGCGGTTTATGATCGTAGATGGATAGTTGAGATTTTACCTTTCATATGCTCTCTGCCTCCTTACTCTAACTGGATAACTCTCTATCCCTCTAAAGTCTCTCTCTCCCTCCCACGCTACCTAGACTACTCTCTCTCACTCCAATCCCCTCTCTCAAGTCTCATTCCCTCCCACCCTACCTAAATAAATTTATCTCAGTCCAACCCCCTTTCTCACACTCCCTCTCTCTCTCCCCCTCTGGTATTTTTGTCTCTCTCACTCCATCTCCCTCTCTTAGGTTGTTATTTTTCTCTCTATCAAGTCTCTCCCTCCTACCCTCTCTCTCTCTCTCTCTCTCTCTCTCTCTCTCTCTCTCTCTCTCTCTCT